>LR812524.1:29551896-29620521 GCA_903798195.1 Danio kyathit | reverse complement strand
TCATTTTCCTTTAAAAATGTAGGATAAAATTATATTTTGATAGCTTTCTGAGCTCAGAGCTATACATGCTGTATAGATTAATGAAAGCATGTAATGTGTTTGCTACTTTTGTATGTTTTGCGTTATTAGTTAAGTAAACTCACTGTCCATTAAGATAAAGACTGCAAGAAAGCCTAAGAGTACTAACATGAAATAATTTATATAAAAGGGCACCTATGGTGAAAAATCTACTTTTCAAGCTGTTTGGACAGACATATGTGTAGGTATAGTGTATAGACTGTCAAATTGGGGTGATATAAACACACTCAGTCCTTTTTTTTTTTTTAATTTAACAACATAAAAACGGTGGACCAATTGGAGCGGTTTTTAGACCGACTGCAACTTGACGTTGGAGTGCGGTCCCCCCGCCCACCGAATTTATTGACAGCTGCGTATTAACATGTCTCCGTAGTAACGTATATAATCATATAAACAAGACAGGACGTGTGCAAAGCAACCGGGGATAAAATGTTTTTTCAGTTTGCTAGGATCATCAATCATCATCAAATGTGATCAAGAGTGAGTTTTACAAGTTTAAAATGTTTTAAAACAGTATATGTTTGTAATGATTTACAGCGATTTACTTCAGCTTTACTTCATCACCACAGCAGCGTGTCTGAACAATTATAAAAGAAGACGCTTCAATCCCGGTTTGTGGACGTTAAATCAGGTTTATTTTGTACATTAACATAACAGATATCCATACAGCAGTGGATATTAACCTGTATCCTGTCACATTTGCCTGCAAAAAGAGTGGAAAGCTAAACGCGTGTGTGTGTGTGTGTGTGTGTGTGTGTGTGTGTGTGTGTGTGTGTGTGTGTGTGTGTGTGTGTGTGTGTGTGTGTGTGTGTGTGTGTTTGTGTTTGTGTGTCCGTGCTGTGTGTGTGCGTGAAATTTGTAAATCCACAGCAAATGCATTAAATACTCATTGGTAAAGGTCTTACTGTAGTATTTCTCACAAACGTTATGTGATCTTATTCCTTCGTGTCTGTCTGTTGTCTGTTGGAGATTAAGGCACGCTGACAGGCACGTGGAAACGGTGGGCGTGAAGGACTAGCCTTAAAGGCGCAGTACACAAAAAAACGCCTGATGCCAAAAGCTACAAATAGAAACTTATGACGGGTATAATAAAAAATCTGACGGGTGTTTTGAGCTGAAACTTTACAGACACATTCTGGAGACACAAAAGACTTTTATTAAATCTGGAAAAAGGGCTAACCTAGGTGCCATTTAAGACAAAAACAGATTTTAAACCTTTAAAATGTTTAATAAGAAAATGAACAGTAAGACGATAAAAAAAATCCCCAAATCAAAATAAATCTTTGAGCTTTATACATTGAATAAATTGCTTAACTTTGCGTTAACAAATGTGTAAATCATTTTCTAAAAGAGAAAAAATCTTACTATATTACAAAACGTAGTCTCTTCTACAGTAGACAGTGGCTGCATCTCTTCAACCATAAAAGCGATAACCTTTTTTTCTTTGACTTTAATCGATTTATTTTTTTTTACCTGGAGAACATGAACTGCAATTGTAAAATGTTTAACTTGCACATAATCTACACTTAACAAAAATCCCCTTTTTTTCTTCGAGTTCAAAATAACAAGAATTCATTGCAAAAATGTAAGTCTCCGGCCTGCCATTGTTTCTGACTGTCTGTAGTGATGACAGGCGATTTGCGAATGAATCGTTTGTTTTTAACTGGATCTTCTAAGTCAGGGGTTCTCAACCTTTTGCAAGCTGGGCCCCCCCAAAGCTGGTTCATTGCAGTTGGGGCCCCAGTGACCGCAGTGGCTGCGTGCGTGTGTGTATTTCACAAAAACTAAAGGAAAGCTTTAACTTTAGCCTACATTCTGACTAGTTTATTCATTTTATATATATGTATATATGTGTATATATATATATTAGGGGTGTCAAAATTAATTGTTTCTTCGGTGCACCACGATGCAGACGCGGACAATTCGGTATCGGTTCAGTAATGATCATAACCAGTTATTATGTACTAACGTCATTTATCTCATATTCGCTATGTCGCCGTAGCTTACTATAGCGAGGAGGCAAGCGCAAGTATTTACATCACTCTAACTACTTAAAAACTCAGAAACTGTGCACAATTTCACTGCGTGTGTGTTTGCTGGAAAGTGTTTCAATGACACTTACAGCAGAAGCCCCTATTTCACGGAGATTAAGAGAATGAAAGTAAACTCTATTTCTCTCTCTCTCACTGTGGCCCATGGCCAGCGTGTAAGAGCCAATCGCAGCCCTTTCAGTTGAGCGTGTGACCAATCAAAGGGGTGTAAGAAAAAACTTGGTAGACAAGGCTCAAAAAGCGAGCGTTATATTTATATTTGTTTATTTACTATAAATGTTTGTGTTGTTTAAAGGTACAGTTTATATATTTGACTTTGTATTAAAGGACAAATTTGTTTTACAAATAGTATATAAAAATATATATATATTTTATTATAAGAATTGCAGTGCTGTGAAGAAAATATAAAACTGTGTATGAAAAGAGTCGTCAATGCACCGTGATGCACCGAGATATCGAATTGAACCGAATCGATGGCATGATAATCGTAACCAAACCGTGAGACCAGTGTAGGTTCACACCTCTAAAATATATATTAGATAAACTATATAATATATAGTGCAGAATTATTAGGCAAGTTGTATGCACTCCCTGTATATATATATATATATATATATATATATATATATATATATATACATACACTGTATATATATATATATATATATATATATATATATATATATATATATATATATATATATATATATATATATATATATACACTGTATATATAAACTAAATACGATCTCACGTTTTATACGTTTGCAGCCTCTCCAACTTCTGTCCGTCATAAAAATTGATTCGGATGGTTAAATTTTCTGCATTTTTCTCATCCGTAGCTAATATTTTGAGGGGAGTTTTTGACAATTGAGAGCTGCCAAATGACGAATATGAAAAAGCGAATATGACTGTTTCGGACTCAGGGTGTCAGGTGCAAGGACCTTAAACTTTTGAGGCTTGTGCAGCTTCTCGAGGAGAAATCAAACAAATGAGCGCCGTTTTCTAAAGTCAATGAGCGAAGCACACACAAATAAACTAAATTGACATACTGCAGTTACATTTCAAAATGCGGTGTTTTTATATTTATAACATTTAAATACAGTTCAGCAACATACATCACACAAACTGACGACCAAGAGAGCTGACAATTGACCATCACTTAATTTACCATCACCTCACGATTGAAAATGTGACACTGATTTCATACAGGGTTCATACAGACACAACCTAATGAAAATCAAGGACTTTAAGCACTTTTCCAGCACCTATTTTTATTTTCAAGACTGACACGCAACGTATTGAACACCTGAAATGTATTCTCAGCAACCCATAAAAACATTACATAGGAACCATCTATTGATTTATACAAAAAACATTAATAACATATAATAGTTAATTAATAATATATTAATAATTAATAATATAATAAACCAAGACTGACATGCAATGTATTAAACACCTGAAATGTCTTCTCATCGATTTATAAAAACACTGTATCTATGGATTTATACAAATAAAAACTTTTATTAATAATAATAATAATAATAATAATAATGTAATAATTAATTAATCATATATTAATAATATAATAAACCTGCACTAAATGTGCTTGTGAATTTGTTTATTTTATTTGTTGATGTTCTCTCACAGATGGAAAGAGAACATTGTCTGAAAGAGAACAGAATATTTGTACTCAAGTTAAAATACAATTACACTGCTAAAATAATACAAATTAATAAATAATTAATTTTAATTTAATTAATATTAACAAATAATACTAATATTATACAAATTACTCTTTTAAAAAACTACTCTGAGTACTAGTTAGTTACTTTAAAAAAAAATCTGATTTTCATTATGGCCCTTTTTAAGTATAAAATTATTTAAATGGTTTATTTGCTTAAATCACAACGCTACATATAGGTATTTGCACTAACAAAGTATGGTCGATTTTTCCTTTCATGACAATTAATCTTTTTCAATAGCACTGGCAAACTACCACATACTTTTAAGGCCATAGAGCAGGGCTATTCAATTAGTTTGTCATGGGGGCCAGTTCATGAAAAGCATCCCAAACGAAGAGCCGGAGAGATATGACTTGCAATATAAGTGATGACACAACTGCATATAAGAGCCAATATGTTGTATTTTTGCTCCTTTAGACACCCATGTTGTATTTGTCTACATTAAAATGTTAATATATTGTATTTTGAAACTATATAATATCACTGCATTGTACAATAAGTTTTTTTTTTTAACAAACATTCAAATGTTGTATTTCACAGCACAACAAAATCAGTGTATTGCTTAAGTAGGCTTCTTCTACATTCAGATACGTTCATATCTGATGTTTTGAACTGCATAACAATTATGGATGCAACAATTATAGATTTTGGTTGTACGATTATATAGTCTGAAGAATAATCAGGGTTTCACAGTTATCACGTCTAATGTAAATTTAAGCTTTATATTAGCTAGATTTAGATCTGGACACCCCTAACTAATATTAAAAAACCTTTAAAAGGCATTTTCATTAGTAATAGTTTTTATGCTGAAGGTTTTTCTGTGCTTATAGGGCTACACAATTTAATTATGTGTGTGTTTATAGAGAGGAACGGGAGAAAATAATATAATAATTGTTATGAAGGTCGGCGCCAATATTTAGATTACTGTTATCATCTGTGTTCATACATACATAATCATTTTAATAATAGTTTGTCTAACATGTCTTTTGTTTACATTGCACTGAAAGCTAAGCACAACTCTCACCACTACAGCATGAGATGTTTTCTACTGCGTGCGCCCAGACAGCCGTGAGCGCGTTGCTCCGCTTGCGCCTGCATATTGGTATATATTCTTACGACATAACAAACTTGCGCGCGGGAAAGACTTGATATGGGAACGGCCCGCGGCTATAGTTAATACAGTGTGCGTGTGTATTAGCTTCGGTGGACAAGCTCGGAACTTTAAACTAGCGCACAGTTGGCAACTTGGCGTACCTTTGTTCAGCAGTTTCGTTTCGTGCGGCAAAACAAAAATGCAAAAATGTGGTTTAGAGAAGCCTTTACGATTAATTAACCGTGACGAATTAAAGCACAGTTAATAGTGAAATCGGTTAATCGTTCCATCCCTAATAACGATATCAGTGCATTGTACAAAAGACCTTTTCTACAAACATATTCAAATGTATTCGGCTGCTCTCACCACTCGCCACTGTCAGGTGACTCACGCTCTGCGCAGCTCGTGCTGTATTGAACAGACGCATGTCACTTCATAACTATAGCGACCGTTTTTGACTGAACTAAATTTATTCTTGATGTCTTGGTCACACTATTTGGAGGGCCAGAACAAATTGCCTCGGGGGCCGGGTTCGTCCCGCGGGCCGCCAATTGAATAGCCTTGTTGTAGGGTATAATGCAGTCCCATGTTGACTGCATTATCCACAGACCGGTTTGCTCTATAGGCAAACTGCAGGGGGTCCAGCAAAGGTCCAGTAATGTCCTTCAGATATGCAAGCATCAGTCTTAGTGGGCATGCCAAACAGGGCTAAAATGTAACTTTTGTTTTATTTAGCACTGTTGCTCCCAACTTCAAAAATTTAGGAGCACCCACCAAAATGTAACAAACAAATGCAAGATAATCAATCAAATTCAAAACTGACATCTGCAAACCATTCATCAGTATTGACTATGAATATGCATCTCAAGAAAGAAACTTGCCTGCACTCGGAAAATAAAAAATCACACTTGTTAATGCACTCAGTTGTTCTTTGGCGTTTTTTTTTTATTTATTTTTTTTATTTAACATTTTTTTTTTTTTTACCAATCTGAAAGAAAATGTTATAAAGTCATTCTGACTTGAAGAGCCATTCTTATAACTGTTATGTTTCTTCAGGTTAATGAGATGCTTCATCATGTGGTTGGACAATAGCTTGGACAATACTGTGTGAAAATTAATTTAAAAAAAAAATTATAATAATAATAAGGGAATAATTATATGTTTCTCATATTGAAAACTGATAATAATAATTAATCAATGCTAAAGAAACAATAAGAAATATTCTGTATTAATTTATTGGGTTCACAGCAAGAACGTCGCTGGGTCGTAGGTTCGAACCTCGGCTGGGCTGGGTCAGTTGGCGTTTCTGTGTGGAGTTTGCATGTTCTCCCTGGGTTTGCGTGGGTTTCCTCCGGGGGCTCCGGTTTCCCCCACAGTCCAAAGACATGCAGTACAGGTGAATTGGGTAAGCTAAATTGTCCATAGTGTATGAGTGTGAATGTGTGTGTGGAAGTTCCCAGAGATGGGTTGCGGCTGGAAGGGCATCCGCTGCGTAAAATCGTGCTGGATAAGTTGGCGGTTCATTCCGCTGTGGCGACCCCGCAAGGGACAAAGCCGACAAGAAAATGAATGAATGAATGAATTTATTGGGTTTAATTCACCTAAAATCTTGCACAGTAACATGTCTTAAAGGGCACCTATGATACAAAATCAACTTTTGGAAGCTATTTGGACAGAACTGTGTGTAGGTATAGAGTGTCCACTGTCATATTGGAGTGATATAAACACAATAAGTCTCTTTTAAAATTTATGTTAAAATAGGATCCAAATTCCTGCCATTTTGAGGCCCACCGCAATGTGACGTAGGAGTAGAGCTTCACAATTAATCGTTAAATGATCGCGATCTCGATTCGACCCTCTAGACCAGGGGTGTCAAAGTCAATTCCTCAAGGGCCGGAGCCCTGCAGAGTTTAGTTCCAGCACTGCTTCAACACACCTATCTGTAGGTATTAAACAAACCTAAAGCACTCAATTAGTTTAATCAGGTGTGTTTAATTAGGGTTGGAACTAAACTGCGCAGAGCTCTGGCCCTTCAGGAACTGGCTTTGACACCTGTGCTCTAGACGATCTTAATCCAGCATTTATATAACTCTGCCAGTCACATTTTCAAGTTCAGGAGAGAAGCAAAACGTCGTTTTACATACAATGTTCAAAAACGTGGACACCTCCAAATGGTGTTGAAAGAGTAACACACTGTATTTATAAGGTAGAATTAACCCAAAAATGTCATTTCTGTCTTCATGTAATGATGTATTCGTGGCCGCGAAATCACACGTGACGTGAGCTGACCGCAAACTGTTACCACAAAGAGGGCGGGCGCGTGCCTGTGAATGAAGTCTACTTTAGTGAACAGAACCTGCATAGGCTGTGAGTAACAGGTAATAAAGTTGTAAATAACATTCATTTTGTGGCACAGAGCGATCGTTTGGGAGCCGCGCGGGAATTATGAACCGCACTTAGTAGGGAAAATGAAACCGAAAGCATGCACATCATTTAAATGATCATATCGCATTTTAGAATTATGATTACGATAAGCATTTAATATGTTTTTCTTTCATAGCGAACACAGTGTTGTGCATGAGAATAAACGTTTAACAGTGTCAGTATGACTACTCCAGCCTATTTAATGTTGAATATAATGCAAGAAGGAATCTGATAATGACAAATGTCTGATTTTACCTGAAGAAAAAAGGGGTCTACTAATGTTGTCAATGACAGATTGCAAGCATATGTCTCAAACATAATAATTCAACATCACAATTATGAATAGTTGTATTCTGAAATAACAATAATAATAGCCGACTCATATTAACCTTTATTTTACATCTACAGATTTGTGAGAAAATCGTGATCTTTATTTTAAGCAAAAAGATCACGATTCTCATTTTAGCCAGAATCGTGCAGCTCTACGTAGGAGTGCTGTTTTCACCGCAAATTGTCACCAAATTGACTGTCAGTCACCAAAATGACTGACAGCTGCGTATTAACATGCCTCCATAGTAACGCGTATAATCATTTGAAACCGTGTTAGTCTAGTATTTAGAGTTAAAATTTAATAAGTTCAGTTCAGTGTGGTTTAATTTTCACTTCATTGACGCACAGCTCCATAAGTCCTATCAGCCATCTGGGTATCAGCTGAAGAGAGCACTCTGATTGGTTATTTGACAACGAATCAGAGCATGAGGTTGACATAGTGAAGTGATGTAACAAGTAAACAATTCAAGTCAGGAGGAAACACAAAGAGGCGGCTATAATTTCGCTACATTTTAAATGATATTGATTATTAGATTATCAGACACATTTACAGGAGTGGATAACTCTGTGATGAGTAAAAATTACTGTGATAATGTACTACAGACTGCTTTGCACGCGTGCATCAGAAGTTCTAGTGTCCTGTTGTGAACGAGAAAACAGACTACTCCCACCCACAGGTATGTGAAGACACTTCTTCCCATGCAGGCGCAGAAAGCACGCTCTCGTTTCAGTTGGTTTTCATCTGTTTGGTGTGTTCATGGGCAGCTTTTTGGTCCAGACGGAACCAGACTGAAGCCGAGGTAACAACATAGTTGGGTTTCGTCAGCGCTAGTTGTTTGCCGTCGACTTGGTGTGTCCCAGCCTTAAAGATGATGGTCATTGATTATTCAAAAAATGGATATATTAATAAACAGTGCATTGTGGTAGCAACCTTAAGAGACACAAAATCTTTTTTAATTATCTTAACCTTCTTCTATTTCCTGCTGTGGAAAGGCCTAAAATACTCGTCCTAAAAAGCCAAGTAAAACAGCTAAAGGTGTGTCTTTTTCATCAACACTTGACTCATTAATAGCAATTTCTATTCTATCCATTTTCCTTTTATTTATTAAAAAAAAAAACATAAAATTGATACAGTGTTGGATTAAATGGGATTAGTCATAGCACTTTTGTTATTTCTTTTTTGTTGGTCTTATTGCTTTGATTGTTCTCCTAATAATATGCAACTTTGAATACAAATCTCTGCTAGTTTTATTTAAATGTAATGTAATGTAAATGATGAATTGAGTTTGAATTGGTGCTGTCTAGTCTCAGCTGCTGAAGGCTGTTAAACTCTTTCTAGCTGCAGTCCTTTAGCCCTGAAAACAGAAAATCTGTTAATTACAGATATAAAGCTTATGTAGGTTAGCCTACTGGAAAAGATACATGCCAGACACGAGTTGAAAACCTTGAATTTAGGGGATATTATTAGTCTAATATGATTGCCCTGTATTGTTCACATAATACTATAATTATCAGTGAATTATAAGGTTCTGGTAAATATCCCCCAGCCTGTGCACTTCGTTTTCCAATTTTGTCTCATGAGAATTTTTTTTCCCTTTGTCTTTCCTAAGTGTGATGTAGACTACACAAATTGGCCTGTATTAGCCAGATAATGTGTGCAGTGTGACCAAAAGCCTACGTTGTACTTTCTTTTTAATCTTTCTATTCATGGAAGAATGCAGTAAAAACAATCCATACAAATAATAAAAAATACCCATAATTCTATACAAAGACACTAATAAAAAAGTAATAATAAATAAGTGGCCTTAGTATGCTTTTTTTTCAATATTATTAATATATATATATATATATATATATATATATATATATATATATATATATATATATATATATATATATATATATATATACACACACACACTCACACACACACACTTGAAGTCAGAATTATTAGCCTCCCTGAATTATTAGCCCCCTCTTTATTTTTCCCCCAATTTTTGTTGAACAGAGAGATTTCTTCAACACATTTCTAAACATAATAGTTTTAATAACTCATTTCTAATAACTGATTTATTTTATCTTTGCCATGATGACAGTAAATAATATTCGAATTGATATTTTACAAAACACTTCTATACAGCTTAAAGTGACATTTAAAGGCTTAACTAGGTTAATTAGGTTAACTAGGCAGGTTAGGGTAATTAGGCAAGTTATTGTGTAACTATGGTTTGTTCTGTAGACTATATAGCTAAAAAATATAGCTTAAAGGGGCTAATAATTTTGACCTTAAAATGGTGTAAAAATTTTTTTTTTTTTTAACTGCTTCTAGCCAAAATAAAACAAATAAGACTTTCTCTAGAAGAAAAAAATATTATCAGACATACTGTGAAAATTTCCTTGCTCTGTTAAACATCATTTGGGAAATATTAAAAAAATTCAAAGGGGGACTAATAATTCTGACTTCAACTGTATATAGTGTAGCTTGAACAATAGCATTAGAAGAGTCTTGCAAAAACATATTTATCAAATATGATGTAATAATTTCTTCGACCAATCAGCTTTGTAGGCTTATTGCATTTCACTGCCCAGCATAAACTGACAGTGCTTTCATTATCAAACTAAGCATTTTAATGCCATCTTTTAGTGGTTCTGCAGATATTTTTTTTTCCTATTTCTATTTTCTGATGCTTACTCCCCACTGGTGAGAGAGCACACCTCTGAGTGGAATTTCCCCTTACAGAACAGGGAGCAGAGAAATGTAAATGTGCAATTATGTAGAGACAGAAATGACATGCCATCATGTAAAAAAGATAAATGACGCAGGACCATTTTTTGTTTAATAAAAGAACAAATTATAGACCAGTTCAATGAAACTTAAATGACTTGTGATATTTAGTTAAATTCAAATTAAATAACTTGACTTTGAAAGATGCGATGTGAACAGACCCTAGTGTGCAGTGTACAATACTGATCACATACAAACAAATTCCCAGATATGACTACATGTACCATTAACACTTACCAAACACTATCTTTTAGAAACTATTATTTTAACTCTAGGCAGATGCTGTTTTGGACACACTAGACTCACTCATGGACACATGTACATTATCTTAAAGGAGAAGTTGCTCCAAAATTTCAATATTGCAATAACATCCTAAATGTTAAACACTTTTTTTGAATGTAATCAGACAACTATTTTTTGAGATGTAAATCCTTACAAATTAAAAAGTCTAATAACTCTCTATTATCTACTTGTTTGCTCTCTTTTGCTTCTACTTTTGCAATATACAATGCCAGCCTTGATATTTTATGTTGTTGTAGATGTTAAATAAAATGCACTAAATATTTTTTTTTTTTTGTTTACAGTTGAAATCAGAATTATTAAACCCCCTTTGCATTTTTCTTTTTTAAATATTTCCCAAATTATGTTTAACAGAGAAAGGAAATATTATTTACTGTCAACATGGCAATAATAAAAGAAATCAGTTATTAGAAATGAGTTATTAAAACTATTGTTTAGAAATGTGTTGAAAAAATCTTCTCTGTTAAACAGAAATTGGGAAAAAAATAAACAGGGGGGCTAATAATTCAGGGAGTTTAATAATTCAGGGGGTTTAATAATTCTGACTTCAACTGTGTATACAACTGTGTTTATTTTTTCCCCCCAGTTTCTGTTTAACAGAGAGAAGATTTTAAAACACATTTCTAATCATAATAGTTTGGCATCATTTGGCAAATATTTAAAAAAGAAAAAAAAATCAAAAGGGGCTAGTAATTCTGACTTCAACTGTATGTATGTATGTATATAAGATAGATATATATATATATATATATATATATATATATATATATATATATATATATATATATATATATATATATATATATATATATATATATATATATATATATTTGTCCACTTGTTGTCCCACCAATATCCTTAAAAATATATTATTGTGTCTTCTGAAGATGTCATCAAACTGGTTTAGAGTTCGTCTCGTGTACATAACAATTTAAATAAGAAATATCCCTGTCTGTTAATGGGGAAAATGCTTTAGTGTGTTGATATTTTTTTTCACTGGCCTAATTAGGTCATGTGTAACACACAGATTCATTGTACTCTTATTTTTGGCACAAATGCACCATCCATATCTAAACTGTTTCTGTATTCTATTATACTTGGAACCTCTTGCCATGTTCTTTCTGTTGCTATGCTCTTTCTGCCTAGCAACAGTGCTGTGCTGCAGGCAAGCAGGCTGCTCTAGCAGTGTGATTTCCTCTGAATAGGGATTTAGTGGTTGTGAATTGGGGCCGAATGGCATGTTTGATCTACAGATCACTTTTTGACTGGTTATTGGCATATCATTCACTTATCTGTCTCATTTGCTTTTGTGAAGCTTGTTCTGGTTCTTTTTAGTGATGTATTTGTTTTTTTTATTTTTCTTATATTAGTTTTATCCAACGCTGTGAGGGGTTTTATTGGAAAGATACAAAATTGGGGCAGATTTTGCATATGCAAATTCTTCACTGCTCCCAAAAAGCGGGAGATTTCTGTAAAACTCTGTTTGTTTTTTATTCAGCAAGATCAACAGCAAAAATTATGAAAAATAAATGGATTTTAAGAAAAAACAAACAAAAAAAACTAATCTAAAAAAGTATTTTCCTTTTTATCACTACATAGAGAAATTAAAATATATATATTAAAAAGTATATTATGTTTCATAAATATGTCTTTACAAATGAGATTAAGTATGCTCACTGCTCTATTTTTCATTCTTTCTTTTGGGAATTTGACATCTCGGCTTGTTTATAATGTCGATCTATTTTTGTTAAAAGACAGAGAAAAGAGGCGCCATAGCACGGTGGGAGTGAGAGCGGATTAATGGTTGTTTAGAGAGAGAAGGGATGTGAGACCATCTTTCACAGTTGCGAGAACCTTCCATGCTATAGGATAGCATTCCCATTTGTCTTTGACAGATGTGTCATAACATACTTGACAGATACTTAAGCAAGACTGAGAGAGCGTCTGTGAGCCTAAAGTAATCACATCAAGTGATGCTCTTTCTTATCTGATCCTCTTCATCTGAAAGCACTCCACCTCAGATTGTACACCAGTCAATAAAGGACTCCTCTTTTCATGTAATATGGAATGGTGGTGGTCATTTCCACAGAAGGACTCGTTGTAGGTATGTTATTGTGCTTCAGTTATGAAGGAAACATGGAATCTCAGCCATTGGGTTGATGTTAATGGTCCACATCTTTTTGCGAAATTCATCTGGTTTTAGTTTTGCAGTTGCACAAATCAGGGAGTATGCAATGTATTTCTCATTAGTTCCAGAGAAGTCTTATGTATACAGGATGTTATGTGTGGCTTAAAGCTGAAATGAAGGATATTTCCTGCATGCTATTTATAGAGCAAAGCCTTGGGTTTTGAACACCACTGCCAGTGATACAATTGGCTTTTTAGGCACTCTGTGTTCTGAGGGAAGTGTCTTCTGTGGGCTGGTTGGAGGTTTACTGTGTGGAGTGTGCAATGACGCCTTGCTGGTCAAGTTTTAAAGTGTCCATTGTTTTGCCTTCAGGTTTTAAATGAAGAATGTGACCAGAACTGGTACAAGGCTGAACTCAACGGAAAAGAAGGATTCATCCCTAAAAATTACATAGAAATGAAGCCACACCCGTAAGTATTTGCTCTTTTAGGCATAAAAAGACTTCAAATAAAAGCGAGGTTTACTAGTAGATATTTCCATTCATATACAGTTACTCCTGCTCTCATTGTTTCAACTCCATAAGACTCATCGCTGAACTTTGTCTATTGATCATTTAATTTTAACCCCAGTTTTGTTTTATAAGCTTTACATAATTCTGTGCTGGATTTCCAGAATTTAAGCATTGACTGTAGGATGTAGACTGTCAAACATAAATGCAACAGTTTACATCAGTGGGCACATATCTGGCAACAATTTTTAAATATTTAAAACCACGAGTCAGTCTTAAGCTGTAGTCACACATCACTTTATCCCATAGACATAGATTCATGTGCATGCAAATGAGCCAGACTGGAAATGCAAGCTCATGCTACACGTTGCTGCATACAGTTCAATCTTGGTGAACTCTGCCAATTCGCATCACGTGATTGTGTTCGATCAATAGAAGATCAAAACTAGACCTCTGTTCAGAAATGTCAAATATGGTGCAATTGCTCGTTTTTTTCATGCCAGCATACAACTGAAATTCGCATGCTCAAACTCTAGTATGGCCACAGCTTTAGTGGGTGTTTACTTCAGAGTCTACAATCTGCCATTCAAACTTTGTGTTGAAATAAAGGGGTTACAACAGCACAGAAAGTTATTGCTTATTACTTCAAAATAATGTCTTTGACATAATGAGCCTTATTATACACCCAGCGCAAAAAGGCACAAGACGTGTTTTGTTGCTATTTTCAGACCAGTGCAATACTAATTTTCATGTTTTTCGCCACGTTGTTTAAATAGCAAATCCATTTGCGCCACTTTGTGAACTCATGGGTATGCTGGTCTATACATGAGATGTCTTAAGGCGCATTGTTGGCACATTGCTATTTTGAGAAACTGAAATATACCATGCCATTGACCAACTAAAAGCTGGTCTAAAGTTCAGCGCAGACCGTGTTAGTTATTGCACCTATGCAGGTTCAAACGCTGAATACACACAGGATGTACAGCAATACACAAATATCTCTACATATAAAAAAAGGATTAAAATGATACAAAAATTATTATTTAATACATGGATATAAAGAACACTACCTCCATGCCTTCATGTCCGGAGGGCTTTTTTTAGTTTATTCATGACAATTAGAACTTTTGTTATATGGTCATTATTATTAGCATATTATTTATTATATACATATTGATATTTGTTTTAATAAAAACAAGTTTAGATTTGTCCACCTGACGGGTTTTGAAGACATATCCATCACCATATGGGGCATAAGAACAGGACGTGTTTTTGAATATAACTTTTGACCACACTTCATTATTATTGTTTATTTATTAGTTTGCTGAAATTTAGAACTGAATTAAGTAATAGTTTTGAAAGAAATCTTTGTGCTTAAACAAAATTAAATATGTAGGCTAGGGCTGGGCGATTTTTTCGATTTTTTTCGATTAATTCGAATTTACGTTTTAAGACGATTTTATTTTTTATAAAATCGAGAAATCGCGATTTTTTAAATAAAAATATTAAAGCCGCTTTTCCACTATCGTGCCAAACCGTTCTAAACTGTTAGACAACCGTGCTGAATTGTGCTGATTCTGTGTGTTGATGTCGCGGCTCTGTCCCGCAGCCGCCTGTCTCTCCCGCGCGAGCTGCGAGACGGGCGCGCGCGCGCGCGCGCGCGCGCGAGGAGAGGAGAGAAGGCTCGATAGGCGGAGGTCCGCTCCTTGCCTCCTTCATTCTAATCATCCACCCGCCCGCACATATTATTTTATCTGATATATATATCCGCACCCGATCGCCACTTTAATAATTCTAATTCTTTGTTTTAAGCATGATGATAGGTGTAACTTTCTCCGCAATGTCCGGCGGCAGAGTAACAGCTCGTTAATTCATGCTCGAGCAAATGATGAGACGGACAAAAGTACTCGATGCATGCCCTTCTTTTACTTATTTCAGTGTTTTCAGTTTCACAGTGCAAAACAGCTCCCAGTGGAATTACTGAAGTAAACATAAAACAAAAGAGCAGCATTTTGCTAAATATAGTCCTTTATATCCTGATATGCTGTGTTGATTCATTTGTTTTTTTATATTTAACTTGATGCATTCGTTATTTAATGTTTGAATACTGAAATCATTTAAATGGTTATATTTTACCATCAAAATGTAGTATATTTTATATCATTACCAACTTTTGATATAAAACCGCTGTTATTTTATTGATTGTTATGAAATAATTTAAGTGCTATATTTTTTATTAGTGAAAGTGCCCGCTCACTTTGACAAGGCCTGTCTAAATATATATTTCTGCCATGCCACTAATACAGATAAACTATTGTTGCATTATCATTGTTTATTTTTCTGTTATTTGAAATATTTATTAAATAAATAAATACGGGTGCTGTGATTTCTATTGTAGCTATGTTTAGCATCCCTACATGAGAGAGTGCCATAACCACGTTTAGTCACACAGTTGCTTGAAGTGAGCATGAAAAAAACTAGTTTCGGCATTTATTTAAATTTAAATGAACAAGGTAAACTGGTAAGGTAGTTACACAGTAAAAACAAAATTAATAAAAAAAATAAATAAAAAAAATCGAAATCGAAATCGTGAATCGGTCAAACTTTATGAGAAAATCGAGATTTTTTTTTTTTGCCATATCGCCCAGCCCTAATGTAGGCTAATGGATGTCTTTAGTGGAGTGCGTACAACATCGTTTCCTTACTTCACAAAAGTAAAGGAGTAAAGTAAAGAGTAAAAGTAAAGTAATAAGAAAGTATAGAGGCCGAATGGGGAAGGCTAATTCTTTTTCCTTGCGCTGATGGTCTGTTAAACGGTTTTCTCGCTAGTGAAGCGTTCAGTGCCATGGTGCGATGCAACTGACTCTTAAATGGAATAGGAGATGAGACTCTGATTGGTATATTCTCAAAACACACCCATAACTCATTAAAAGAATAAGCACAACCCTGTTAGACCATGCGCCGTGGCGCAAACTGTATTTTTCCGTCCTTAAAATAGCAGAAGTGGATTCAAACACGCCCTTAATGCTTTTGCACCATGCACTTTAAACTTTGCGCCTAGTTCGTTAAAATATAGCCCATAATCTTGATGACATTAACCCCCAGTTTTGTAGACGAGGCTTAAGGGTAGTCCTACACTACAGGGAGTGCAGAATTATTAGGCAAGTTGTATTTTTGAGGATTAATTTTATTATTGAACAACAATCATGTTCTCAATGAGCCCAAAAAACTCATTAATATCAAAGCTGAATATTTTTGGAAGTAGTTTTTAGTTTGTTTTTAGTTTTAGCTATTTTAGGAGGATATCTGTGTGTGCAGGTGACTATTACTGTGCATAATTATTAGGCAACTTAACAAAAAACAAATATATACCAATTTCAATTATTTATTTTCACCAGTGAAACCAATATAACATCTCAACATTCACAAATATACATTTCTGACATTAAAAAACAAAACAAAAACAAATCAGTGACCAATATAGCCACCTTTCTTTGCAAGGACACTCAAAAGCCTGCCGTCCATGGATTCTGTCATTGTTTTGATCTGTTTACCATCAACATTGCGTGCAGCAGCAACCACAGCCTCCCAGACACTGTTCAGAGAGGTGTACTGTTTTCCCTCCTTGTAAATCTCACATTTGATGATGGACCACAGGTTCTCTATGGGGTTCAGATCAGGTGAACAAGGACGCCATGTCATTAGCTTTTCTTCTTTTAGACCCTTTCTTGCCAGCCACGCTGTGGAGTACTTGGATTGTCCTGCATGAAAATCATGTTTTTCTTGAAAGATGCAGACTTCTTCCTGTACCACTGCTTGAAGAAGGTGTCTTCCAGAAACTGGCAGTAGGACTGGGAGTTGAGCTTGACTCCATCCTCAACCCGAAAAGGCCCCACAAGCTCATCTTTGATGATACCAGCCCAAACCAGTACTCCACCTCCACCTTGCTGGCGTCTGAGTCGGACTGGAGCTCTCTGCCCTTTCCCGATTCAGCCACGGGCCCATCAAGACTCACTCTCATTTCATCAGTCCATAAAACCTTAGAAAAATCAGTCTTGAGATATTTCTTGGCCCAGTCTTGATGTTTCAGCTTGTGTGTCTTGTTCAGTGGTGGTCGTTTTTCAGCCTTTCTTACCTTGGCCATGTCTCTGAGTATTGCACAACTTGTGCTTTTGGGCACTCCAGTGATGTTGCAGCTCTGAATAATGGCAAAACTGGTGGCAAGTGGCATCTTGGCAGCTGAACGCTTGACTTTTCTCAGTTCATGGGCAGTTTATTTTGCGCCTTGGTTTTTCCACACGCTTCTTGCGACCCTGTTGACTATTTTGAATGAAACACTTGATTGTTCGATGATCACGCTTCAGAAGCTTGGCAATTTTAAGAGTGCTGCATCCCTCTTCAAGATATCTCACTATTTTTGACTTTTCGGAGCCTGTCAAGTCCTTCTTTTGACCCATTTTGCCAAAGGAAAGGAAGTTGCCTAATAATTATGCACACCTGATATAGGGTGTTGATGTCATTAGACCACACCCCTTCTCATTACAGAGATGCACATCATCTAATATGCTTAATTGGTAGTAGGCTTTCGAGCCTATTCAGCTTGGAGTAAGACAACATGCATAAAGAGGATGATGTGGTCAAAATACTCATTTGCCTAATAATTCTGCACTCCCTGTAAATTGCATATTTGAGATGTCTTAATTCAAAACACCTTAAACATACATACACAAATTACTGGTATACCATCAGGAAAAAACAACAGCACTACAGCGACAGTATTTTCACATGTCACTGGAATTTTTCGATGCTTTTTAAGGCATTTTATAGGCTGCTTAAATATCCTAGTTTAACTAAGGCCAAGTTCTGGATTAAGCTAAACCCAGTTTTTGAAACCAGGCCTATAAGTAAAAAATAATTAAAAAGGTAATCATAAGTATTTAGCGATATTATATGTAAAAGGGCAGTTTGTGATCCCTTTAATGAAACTTGAGGAAATTCTGATTCTTTGACTATGCAAACAAGTGTGGTGCTCCAAAAACGAATGACATCGTTTAAAAGAAATTGAGTGTATACTGAAAAGACTGAATAATTTGATAAATGAACAGATTTAAAAAAAAAAAAGAAAAAAAAAAAGAAACTTAATCAACATTCATACTGTATGTAGAGCTTTGGAATTATTGTTAACAGAGGCTCAGCTGAACTTGATTGACCAGGGGTGCATTTCCAAAAACCATCGTTAGCCAACTAAGGCCGCAAGTTCCGTCAATACAAACATAGTTTGTTGATTTAGTGTTTCCCAAATCCGTCGTTCCAACGAACATTCGCAAACTGCATCGCAAACTTGTACTTTTGTAACTATCTCATCTCTCTGAGGTGTAATTTGCTTTCAAATTATTTTTACAGTTCAGTTTTAGCGATCTTCATATTGACAATTCCGCTCCCTTCGTAGTGCACTTAAAAACATTTATGACATTTTGAACGCAGCCGTGGCTCATGACAAAAGCTATAGGTGACCTATTATTTAAAAGCGGAATTTACGTTACGTCTCCAAAGCTTGTGAAAACAAAAATATATAGCATACGTTAACGGTTTTAATTTATAGTAGGTTATTTATTAAGAAATGTGTCTGTTGCCTACTGTATATGACATGGGCTTAGTGGTTAGAACATTTCTGCAGTGGTTTGGACGTGTAACAGTTGTAAAAGTAGACTTTCCAAAAAAAAAGCATGTTTTTACTAAAACTAATATTGGATTTTTTTTAAGTGCGTGTGTGTAAAACAATATAATTTTATACAAAAAATGATGGTCATTTTCTCTAAAGAAGTTGTTACTCCGCCTCGTTTAGAGCGTCATTATGGAGGTTTTACATAATAACTAACGTGGTTCAAATGATCCATCTGCGACAGAGAAACTACGATTTTGGGGAAACACTGGTCACTACATCGTTCATTTCCCAAACGATGCATCGTACTATGATAGTTACAGCCACTAGTTATGTTGTTGTTTGGGAAACGCACCGTGGATAGGTTCGTTTTTTCATGTTTGAGTTACTGCAAAAACCAATGAGCTTTATTCTACCTCAACCAAAGAGTGTCAACATTTTTTCAGCACATATTTTAAATGTAGAAATCTTTAAATGTTATAGAAATAAATCTAAAAATGACTAGAAGTCTTGTGAGTTTGGAGCAGCAGGGGTCAACATTTGGGTCAACAAATTCCTACAATTCCTTATTTATATGCTCGTCGTTTCCCTTATGTCAGTCAAACTGTATGTTATGAAAATAACTGTGATAACATATTTGAAATCACAGTGTTAAATGTGAGTTAGTTGGAAATGAGTAATTAGTAGGTTCATTAGTGTTAGTAGGTACAGTTTGTTCATGCATACTGCTTCTCTAAGGAAAAATTCAAAGTTCAAAGCTCTTTTCTTTCACTGCAGATATTTTTCATTCATTAAAGGTGAGATTTCTCATAGCTGCTTTGCAGAATGCCTCAAACTGTTGTTTTATGGGATGTCAGTATGCTTTAAAGTATTTTAACCACTGCTTTTGGATTTGTTCTGAACACACAGCTGGTTTTATGGGAAGATTCCCCGAGCAAAGGCAGAAGAAATGCTAAATAAACAGAGGCACGATGGAGCTTTTCTTATTAGGGAGAGTGAAAGTGCACCAGGAGACTTCTCGCTGTCTGTTAAGTATGTATTTGTCATTGTAATCTATTCTGTGCTATTTGTTACTGTGCTATGCTTTAATAACATTGATTGTATATGATTGATATATGATTGTTTATTACTAGGACTTCAGAACAAAGGCTTTTGAAATGTTCATTCAGAAATTGAATATGAAAATAGCGACTTGGCAATGAATAATTGATGTAATGCAGCAAAAAATATGGCCGCTGTCAGCATTTTATTTGTGTGTGTTGCAAATTCTTTTTGTGTGCTTTGTAAACTAGGCCAGCACAGTCTGAATCGCTCAGACAGGCTGTGCAGATTGTTTTACTACAATGCAGAATCCAAGAGCTATAAATGCATCTGGCTATGATGTAACTATCTAAACCCTGTGTTTTCCCTTTCCTGTAGATTTGGAAATGATGTCCAGCACTTCAAAGTTTTACGGGATGGAGCGGGAAAATACTTCCTGTGGGTGGTCAAATTTAACTCATTAAACTCTTTAGTGGATTATCATCGCTCCACTTCTGTGTCCAGGAATCAGCCTATTTTCCTCAGGGACATTGAACAGGTGCCACAGGTAGGACTGAATCAGTGCTGCATGGAAACCTCCAAAAACACTGTATTACACATACTTGAGTGTTTCATTGTTAAGTCTTTACATCACAAATTGCATATTTCTTCCCCAAATCTTTAGCTGTGACCAAAAAATAACTTTTTTCTTTTAAACTTTTAATCTATAAAATTGAAGTCATCTGTACTGAAGTTTTAAGGATTAACATTTTAACTATAGCTTTTTACAGTAATGATTTATCTATTAATATCCATTTATTACGTTAGCCAAAAACCAACATGAACAATAAATATTATACGGCATTTATTACTCTTAATGGTAACTTTAAAATTTCTTAGGATGTTTTTAAACATGCAATGATTAATATTAGGTAACCCATGTGAACTAGCATGAACAACTGTTATATTTTTGAGTAATCTTAATTAACAATAACACTTCAATGCAATTGATCACTTTTAGTTCATGCTATTTAATACATAGTTTTCTAAAGTATTTAATAAATTTAATTAGTTTTTGTACAAAATCTATGTTCTGCAACTGTATACTTTGACTGGTGGCGCTGACATCTGTGGTCATGAAGTCTTTTAAAAAACTGGTGCTGGCCCATCTGAAGGACATCACTGAACCCTCACTGGACTCTCTTCAGTTTGCCTACAGAGCAAACAGGTCTGTGGACGATGCAGTCAATATGAGACTGCATTATGTTCTGCAACACCTAGACAGACCAGGGACCTATGTGAGGATCTTGTTTGTTGACTTCAGCTCGGCTTTTAACACTCTCATCCTAAAACTTCTCCTGCCCAAATTAACTAAGCTCTCCGTGCCCACCTCTGTCTGTCAGTGGATCAACAGCTTCCTAACAGACAGGCAGCAGCTGGTGAAGCTGGGAAAATTCTCATCCAGTACCCGCACAAACAGCACTGGCGCCTCCCAGTGGTGTGTCCTCTCCCCACTGCTCTTCTCCCTGTACACGAATGACTGCACTTCGAAAGACTCCTCTGTCAAGCTCCTAAAGTTTGCGGATGACACCACATTTATCGGCCTCATTCAGGACGGTGACGAGTCTGCTTACAGACAGGTTAAGAAGTTGGCTGTCTGGTGCAGTCACAACAACCTGGAGCTGAACACGCTCAAAACAGTGGAGATAATAGTGGACTTCAGGAGAAACCCCCCTGCTCTCCCCCCACTGAGCATCATGGACAGCATTGTGGCAGCAGGGGAGTCATTCAGGTTCCTGGGCACCACCATCTCTCAGGACCTGAAGTGGGACACTCACATTGACTCCATTGTCAAAAAAGCTCAACAGAGGCTGTACTTTCTTCGTCAGCTGAGGAAGTTCAACCTCCCAAAGGAGCTGCTGAATCAGTTCTACACCTCCATCATTGAATCAGTCATCTGCACATCAATATCAAATCAAAATCAAATCAAATCACTTTTAATGTCACATCATCAGCAGCACGTGTGCTATGATGAGTGAAAAGCTTAGGTGCTGGCTCCAGACAGTGCAAAATACAGACAGTGTAAATACAACGACAGTGCAAAATACAGACAGTGCAAAATACAGACAGTGCAAAAATACAGACAGTGCAGGATACAGACAGTGCAGGATACAGACAGTGCAGGATACAGACAGTGCAGTATACAACAACATACTCACAAAAAACTTATTGTTTTTAAGTATGGATTTGTTAAAGTGCAGTGCATGCTACATCTTGATGGTGTGCAGTGTGGGGTAGGGAAGAGTTTGTGTGGGGTGTGTTAAGTGTTCATCAGCCTGATAGTCTGAGGGAAGAAACTTTCCTTCAGTCGGCTGGTGCGTGACCGGATGCTGCGGAACCGTCTGCCTGAGGGTAGCAGAGAGAAAAGTCTATGGCTTGGGTGGCTGGAGTCGCTGATGATTCTCTTGGCTTTCCTCATGCACCTCCTGGTGTAGATGTCCTGGAGGGAGGGAAGCTCACCTCCTACTACGCGTCCAGCAGTACGCACGATCCTATGTAGACCTTTGCGATTGCTGCTGGTGCTGCTTCCGTACCAGGTGGTGATGCAGCCAGTGAGGATGCTCTCCACAGTGCAGGTGTAGAACGAGCGGAGGATGTGGGGGCTCATTCCAAACCTCCTGAGACGCCTGAGGAAGAAGAGACGTTGTTGTGCCTTCCTCAGCACTGCGTCTGTGTGGGCAGTCCATGTCAGATCCTCAGCGATGTGTACTCCAAGAAACTTGAAAGTGCTGACTCTCTCCACTGGTGTCCCGTTGATGGTGATGGGAGTGTGTTCTCTCTTCTCTCTCCTGAAATCCACCACCAGCTCCTTGGTTTTGCTGATGTTGAGTGAGAGGTGGTTTTCCTGACACCACTGCGTCAGAGCGTGCACCTCCTCTCTGTAGGCCGTCTCATCATTATCGGTGATTAGGCCCACCACCGTTGTGTCATCAGCAAATTTAACGATGACATTGGAGCTGTGTTTGGATGTACAGTCATGTGTGTACAGGGAGTACAGGAGTGGGCTGAGAACACAGCCCTGTGGAGCACCAGTGTTGAGGATCAGTGTGGATGAGGTGATGTTGTTCATTCTGACCACCTGGCGTCTGCTTGACAGGAAGTCCAGGATCCAGTTGCACAGAGAGCTGTGTAGGCCCAGAGCCTGGAGCTTCACCACCAGCTTGGCAGGCACTATGGTGTTGAATGCTGAGCTGTAGTCCACAAACAGCATTCTCACATATGTGTTTTTGTTTTCCAGGTGAGACAGAGCAGTGTGCAAGGTGAAAGCAATAGCATCATCGGTGGAGCGGTTGTTTCTGTATGCAAATTGCAGAGGGTCAGTGTTAGCGGGCAGTACAGAGCAGATGTGGTTTTTAATCAGCTTCTCAAAGCACTTGCTGAAGATGGGTGTCAGTGCAACCGGACGCCAGTCATTCAAGCATGTTGTTTTAGCTGATTTTGGTATTGGCACAATAGTAGCTGTCTTAAAGCATGTAGGAACCACAGACCGAGAGAGCGAGAGGTTAAAGATGTAGGTGAAAACCCCAGCTAGCTGGTGTGCGCATGCTTTAAGTACACGTTCAGGGATGCCATCTGGGCCCGTAGCTTTTCGGATGTTCACGCGACGGAAAGATCTCGTTACATCCGCTACAGAAACAGAGAGTGTGCTGGCGGTTTCTGTGTCGGCCGCGGGAGCGCGCTGTGTGTGTGCGCTGTCCTGGGCTTCAGAGCGGGCGCGCTGTGTATGTGCGCTGTCCTGGGCTTCAGAGCGGGCGCGCTGTGTATGTGCGCTGTCCTGGGCTTCAGAGCAAGCGCGCTGTGTATGTGCGCTGTTCTGGGCTTCAAAGCGGGCGTAGAACGAGTTGAGCTCGTCCGGGAGAGACGCAGCACAGTGGTGGATTTGTTACTTTTAAAGTCCGTGATGTAATTAAGTCCCTGCCACATGCTCCTTGCGTTATTGGTGTTAAATTGACCCTCTACCTTGTCTTTGTATTGACGTTTTGCTGCTTTGATCGTTTTCCTGAGGTTGTAGTTTGCTTGTTTTAGTATAATAACAATAACTGTCTGGTTTAGCTCAGCTGGCAAATCCGACCTCCGAAGACTACGTCGAATAGTTCGGACTGCTGAGCGAATCATTGGTACAACCCTCTCTACTCTCCAAGAACTGTACTTATCCAGAGCGAGCAGAAGGGCTGCCAAAATCACTCTGTACCTCTCGCACCCAGCACACTGGTTGTTTGAACTTTTACCTTTTGGTCGACGCTACAGAGCACTGCGCACCAGAACAGCCCAACACAGAAACAGTTTCTTCCCTCAGGCAATCCATCTCATGAACACTTGATGATAGTAATTGTGGAACCAACATCACCACCGGCTATACACTTTTTTTTTAATACACGCAAACACTTATTTAACAACACACTTTACATGCCAATTTGCACATAACAGCTGCACATATTATGTTGTATATAGTAATATAACTGTACATACACTTGTCAATTTGTATATTTGCATTCACTTTTTAAAATATATGTATTATCTGTTTTTTAGTCCTGTGTGTAATTCTGTTGCACTGTAGAAGCTCTGTCACGAAAACAAATTCCTCGTATGTGTGAACATACCTGGCAATAAAGCTCTTTCTGATTCTGATTCTGACTGTTTATCAAAAATATTAGCAAATTTTACTCCTTTTACTACCTTTGTTTAACCAGAAAGTCTCAATAATATTAAAATCTCCTTCACAAAAGAGTCCAGATCAAGCTATGGCAGCCATACAGTAGGACATCATTTTAAAATACAAGTTAACGTTAGAACATGATTGAAATATCCTCTCAACAAGCCTCCTTTATCACTCTCTTGAAGATGCCATAAACGCATTAATAGACACAAATTATTCTAGTTTAAGATCACGTTGCAGTTTATGGAGAAGGCAATTTTTTAATAATTTGTTTTTTGTAAGGTGCTGAAAAGGAAAGACTTGATAGAATTTATTTCTAAAATAAAACTTTACTTCGATATTTACAGTAAACAAAAGTTTATTATTAGTCCAAATGCTGTGTACTCTTTACCCTACTACAGTAATTGCAATTCATTTAGTGTGACACCTAACGTTTTCTGTCCCAGTTAATTTCTGCTACAAAATAAGTGACATTGCCCTCTAACAGCTAAAGAAGTGCATTAACAGCTGATTGCTGAATCACATTATACATGAGGTGAATTAAGGCAGTACTGTTTTTTTTTTTTTTTTTGTAGAGTTGCACATTGTGAAACATTGACACTGGCATTGAACAAAATTGAATCAACACTGTAAACAAAATTGATACCTAGTTTAGTGTGATCAAATACTTTTACACTGTAACTCACATGAGTTACATAATGGCACTGTTAGATTTTAAAGCTGCTTTACAGCAGAATCGGATCTGAATCGCTATAGGCATTCCATGACTGGTTCTACTATTTTCCTCTGTTTGTTTTTGTTAAGCTACTTTGACAAAATTAGCATTGTATAAAGAACTGTTTTGAGATTTGCTTTGATTTGATTGCTCTTAAATGTACTGTTCTAAAGCAAATCCTCTCAGACACAAGCAGAATTGGAATTGGTGGTTTGCAATGAAGTATTTTTTCACATTAAAGTATCTGTACGTTTACTCAAGAATAGGTGTCAGGTGCTCTTTAGTCCTCTGTTAATATATTCATGTTTAATTGTAATTATTGTAAAATTTTCCTTAACAAAAACTTATTTTGTCACCCTGTTTTTCATATTAGTAAAGAACTATAACCCTTGAAAATCACACCATTTTCCCCCAAACTGAAACATTAAAACTATGTGTTGTGATGCTTTTTATGCACTATAATTAGCATAAAGATATTTTATATGTATGGAATATTTATGTTAAAATACAAAATAATATTAGCTCAAATGTTTTATCCTTTAAATTAGGTGTGACTGTATGTGTCTGTGTGTATATGCCCATGTGCATGTGTGTCGATGAGTAATAGACAATGAGAAAGAGCAATAATGTATGTATATATGTATGTATGTGTGTGTGTATATATATATATATATATATATATATATATATATATATATATATATATATATATATATATATATATATATATATATATATATATATATATATATATATATATATATATATATATATTAGAGGTGCAACAGTACAGATTACAATATTCAGTTTGGGTTTAGGTCACGGTTTGTGTATATAATATGATCAGTAAAAAAGAAATACAAAAAAAAACTTTACAGGCATTACAAAATGAATACAATAAAGCAAGGATAATACTACCATAAATAGTGCTTTTTAGGTTTTTCATGTACCTTACAGTAGTTTTCAGTAACAAAAACTGAAAAATATAATCAATACTGTAACAGTGCATTCTGTATACAATCTTCACTGTATTCATTAAATAAAGGTAAACCATTACTGATTAGCTATACAGTCAAGAGCAGACTGATTTCATTATCTTTTATTGTTTGATTATTATTAAAAATGCAGACATCAGGAATAAGATGGGTTTATTTAAGGTGCAGCACTATGAGAAAGTTACTCTCTCTGACATGAGGCTTACGTCACTTTCATTTTAAGGTGAAAGCGGCTCCTACTTTAGTGCTCACTGATGGGATATTTACTCTGGGGGAGCAGTGTTTTAGAGCATAGACATGCATTCTAACACGCACAGAGCCAGTTCAGAGAGTAATTAAAGGGGTGGGAGAAATGCAAAATACAAATTTAAAAAAATTTATGCAAATCAGTTTGAAGTAACAACTTGATCATTTTGATCATTCTCAACATTTTCTCCTCTATTCTACAGAATTCAACATATGTTCAAGCTTTGTTTGACTTCGACCCTCAAGAGGATGGAGAGTTGGGTTTCAGGCGTGGAGATTTTATCCAGGTTCTGGACAACTCTGATCCTAATTGGTGGAAGGGGGCTTGTCACGGACAAACCGGAATGTTTCCTCGCAATTATGTCACACCTGTCAATCAAAACCTGTAACTTGCAGAGAAAATGTTGGACTGCTTAAAGCACCTGTGGACTTCCAGCTGGGTTGCCACGGAAACAGAAATGACGGAGTGATGGGATGAAAAGGCTCAATTGGTGATGCTGATGACGATTGGCCGGAAAAAGAGAGACTGTGCTGTTTGGTGTGGTTGACATTTAAAAAGCACTACTGGCTGTGTGAGAAGATGCTCAAGACTGATATTTCACTCACGTTTATCACATCAGCTTTTGATGGAGCTTTATTTTAGATGACATCAGTTGTGCTAAAAAAAGAAAAAAGATTTTTATGTGAAGGAATGTCTAGTGCCACAAAGCGGCTGATAACACACATCAGACCACTGTAACATTATTTGCACCAGGATTCTTTTTTAAAAGACTGTATACTATGTTCCATCTTTAGTCATCTTTGTGGTGTTGTTGTTATTTGGTGTGGGATGACATAAGCTCATTTCATGCCATCCTCTTGTTAAGTCGTGACGTATGGAATACTGTTTCCAGGTCCAAAACTCTACTCATTTGAATTGAGAAAATAGCTGTTTATGGCCACTTTATGGTCTTATCACACACATTAAAGTCAATCTCTTACCAAATCATGGTGTACACTTTAGTCTGTGGACTTGCTGCATTACAGGCCCAATATTATAAAGATTTTTTTTAATTGAATCACATTCTGTCCATCTGATATTAGGCATATTGTTATCATAATTGTTGATAGTAGTGCTCTGTAAATGTTTATTAGTAGCATTTGTTGAGCCTCCCTGTATAGTCTGATAGAGCACTTGGACCTGGAATCTGTGACGTTACACTTAAAAAGCTGATAGCAAAACAAATATGAATTCAACTTTTTCTTTTAAAGGAACAGTTTACCCAGAAATTAAAATTCTGTCACTTATGTTGTTCCATTTTATATAAAATGTATTAATACAAATGAATAAATTAATTGGTTGATTAATTCATTCATTAAACTAATAATAATAATAGATTGAAAATGCATTGAAAATATTCTCATTTTTGTTCCACAGAGGAAAGTCTTTCTTAGCATAATGGTGCCAAATTATCTGTAGCAGATCAATGATCAAATGCAACCAATTTGGATCATTTTACAAAGACCTTTAAAATACCACTGGATATATTTCCTGTATTAATGAAATTCCTTAGATTTCCTTAGAGTATGAATACTTTTTTTCTGTAAATTACACAGAATAAAAATGTTCCAGTGAAACCTCTCAATGCACTTGTACAGATTTCTTTTTTTAGAAAAACATCAAATGTTTGATGTATATATTTAGTAGTGAATAAAAAATAATCTAGATCTTGTGCCAACTGTGTTGACAAAGGGCTGAACTTGCACAGATTGATTACTAAATAGTATGCATTTTGTCTGAATGTGAATAAAGTTTGTTGCCACACTTTACAGGGGCCTTTAGAAGCAGCATACGATGTCATTTAAAGTTGATTTGTTTTCATATCTGTTTTACTTTTGAGTTTGTTTTTGAACTTATGTGGTCCTGGGTTATTAAAAGAAAAAAAATCAAATATATGCTAAATTATGTGCCACTTTTAATGCAGATTTTCAGTGGAAAGCTGTAATGTCCAACATCGAAGAGACTTTTAGCCCTTTAGTTGCTTTCTTCCCAGGAAGGTCATTTGTTTTCATGGTAGCAACTTTTTTTTTGTGTTTGTGGTAATTTTCTATGTACAATCAGTTGTGTTGATTGTTAACTTAGAAATTGACGTGTGTCTTTTTGGAATAATAGTTTGTTAATTTTGAGCCATTCCATCTGCTGCAGTAAACCTCAAGAATAGAAATAATGCACATAAGGTATCAGTTTACTGAAAAGTGCCGTTTATGGTTATGAGCACCTCTGCAATGTAGACTGAATACATTTCAAAACATTTACCTTTCTCTGTGTGTGTTTTATTATTGCTATTATTTGTCTTCAGTTACTGTCATGTATGATGTGTACACAATGTCAGTTGGAGAATTCTGGAGTCTTTGTATATCAGAAGAAGTCCAGTTTGTTTAAAAAAATAAAATGGTTTCAGCCTTTTTTTGTTTGGCTGATCTATGTGTTCTGTGTTAAAGTCCACATCAACCAGAAGTTGTGACAAAGAGAAAAAGAGGAATATTACATTAAAACTGGGTGTGACTTAACTTTTTTTACTGCGAGTTGATTGGATGTAGCAAAGTAGGAATTTCATTCAGAAAGATTGGCAAAAGGGTTTAGGGAGAGTTATTGCAACTTAACAGAGACCTCCCCCTCACCATTTCTGTTTTTTGTCATAGTGCTGTCAGTTGTTGGAGGGGTGTGGTTAAATCATAGACTGTAAAAGATAAATATGTTATCTTAATGTTAACCATGTTAAATATGTTAACCATGCCCAATACATCAGAGAGACATAATCTGAGAATTGAACTGAAATCAAACATGAAGTGCATTTCCAGATTATCATTTTAGATTGCAAGGGCAACCTTTTTCTTTTTCTAAATGACATGCACAGATGAATTGTTCACCACTTAATAGCAATCTGAGCTAACAAAGTCAATATGGTTAGTTTTGATTCCATGCGTACTTTAAAGGGATAGGTCACCCAAAAATGAACAATTGTGAGTTTCTTCTTACTTTCTTTCTTTCGTTCTATCTTTCTTTCTTTCTACTGTTTAACACAAAAGAGGATATTTAGATGAAATCTGAAAACCTATAACAATTAACATACAGGATAAACAAATACCATCTTCAGAATGTTTTCTTTTATGTTCAACAGAAGAGGAAGAGAGACTCAACAAGTTTGGAGCACGTGAAGGGAAAGCAAATAATGACAATTTACATATTTGGATGAACTATCCCTTTAGGGCCAACAACAAACTACATGTTTGTGGTTTACATTGTGATTTGTCGCCCCCCAGTGACCAGTTGGCAAATTATTATTTTCTGTAACTGCACACAGATGACAAGTAAATATTGCGAATCATGAAAATAATAAGTGGGCACGCACGCTCATTTTAAGAGCATAATGACGAAACACTACGTGTCATATTTGGTGCATGTCAGTGTCGAAACCACACAATTGGAGTTTTGATGTTTGCTCGCATGCGCATGCGCGCAGCTCACAGCATCAGGAAGCGAATCAAACAAACGCGAGGATTCCGCGTGGATCTCTGAAGTAAGACAGCGATGAAACAAAATTGCAATTTCTTTTTGAAATAAAAGAAGTTCGTATTGAAGTTAGCATTTGTGCAAAGTTGCAAACCGTCAAACAATTCAGCGCAGCGATTTCAAAGAGGGGATGTAGGCGAGCCATAGCGTTCTGTATTGGTGCCATGTAATAATAATCATCAATTTAATTCATTTGTTTATTGTTTGTCTGTGTTTTCGTCCCTGCATTATTGCTAATTCCGAGCAGCATGGATTCAGCATGGATGGGTCTTGATATGGAAACTCAGACTATGCTTGAAACAGCGATTAAAGGTAAGTTATGTGAACTTTATCATGTGTCTTTCTCTGATGGTCTTTAAAAAAAGCTTTAGCAAGATTTTTAAACAACATGCCTTCATTTTAAAGCTTGAATTGGCAATTCACTCAGAAATGAAAATGACTGTACTTTATTATTATTATTATTATTATTATTATTTTTATTATTATTATTATTTTATTGTACTTAAATAACATTACATTACATATTTGAAAAAAATGGTAGCCAAAGGTTGCTGGTCCCCATTGACCATGTACTAGTATATAGGCATGGGCCGGTATACAATTCTGATGGTATGATAACTTTGAATAAAAATATCACGGTTTCTCTGTATCCCAGTATTGCGGTTACTACTCTAAAATAAGCTATTTTTAAATGTCTGGGTAAAAAAACAAAAACTGTTTTACCCTTTGAATGCAATGTATTTTATTTTGTGAAAGATTTAAAATATTTTAAAGCAGTAAACATGTTAGGCTAAATAATTCATTGAGGTAAAGTTGGTTTTATATTCGCACATTCGTTCATTTAGAAGTCTCTATATTGTTTATCATATTACTTTGAATATTCGATCGGAATTAGCATGGAAGTATGACTTAAAACAACAGTAACACTATGTAATTGACTGTGAACAATGTTATACTTTGATAGTCATTGGCTGCTAATATAATTAACCTATTTTTAATTTGCAAAGAATACTTTAATGAAATTATATTATTAAGGAGAATGTCTGAATATCCAAATATAAAACCAACTTTATCTCTATGAATAATTCAAATGAATCATTGACTTCTGCTGTCTTCATTAGTTTCAAAAACACAGATTTCTTTACAATTTAAAATGGCATCTTTGGAGATCTTTTCTGCTGGGGACACTGTTGTCCTAAAAACAAAAAAAGTAACATTACACATACCTTAGGAACGGTATTACAGAAAATGTTGGTGGTTTTAAAACCTTGACTTTTCCAAACCGCGTTATATCTTGAAAACGGTTATCGTCCCATGCCCATGTACTAGAACAAATACATCCGTACAGGCTTGGAAGAATTTTATGGTGATCAAATGTTTGTGCACATTTGGCTGACCGGTCTTTCTAAGAAAAGTATAAGAAAGAAATAATAAATGATTGCATTTTACACCCTTTCCTCACAGATCCCAAGACAGTAGATTTGGAGAAGCTGTCTAATGCTGTTGTAGAACATTCATTGAAAGACCTGTCATTCTGTAAAGATGCTGGCCGCATGTGTTATGCTGTAGTTCAGGTACATTTTTATGATTTTGTTAACTTGTGCTTTTTAATCTAGTCTAAACAAAAAAACTTTTCATGACCCAGCATTTCCTTGTTATCTGAAAAACACATTAAAATAAACCTGTGTTCATTCATTTCCTTGTATTTATATTTTATCAAATAGGCAGAGGCTCAGAAAACCGCATCCAGTGTGTTCAGGCGAAATCTGTTGAACCGTTTACAGCAAGAGTTCATTGCAAGAGAAGAGACACGAAAACACTCAATGCAGGAGTGGGTGTGTGTGGTCACATTTATCTGCAGCATTTTTGATTATATCAAGGTAAAATCTTACTAGATTACCATTTCTCAATTGTATTGGGTGGTTGTTGTTTTCTTCACCTGACTTGTTTGCTAATATAATTTTAGGTGAACAATGCTCCCATTGCAGCCCTTGTGGATCCAGTGTATGACTGCCTCTTTAGATTGGCTCAGCCTGATTCTTTAATGAATGAGGAAGAGGTGAGGGTAAATTCACACATAAGCATTTGAAAGTTTGACTTTGGGAAAGAATGTAAAATTATCCTATGAAGATAATATTTTTACAACCCCAAGTCAGGAAAAAGTTGAGACAGTATGGAAAACGCTAATAAAAAAAGTAGGAATTTCCAAATTCCCTTGGACTTGTATATCATTGCAGACAATATCATCACAAAATATTTCATGTTTTGTCTGGTCAACTTAATTTAATTTGTGAATATACATCCTTTTCTGTCACTCAAACTAACAACACATTCCAAAAAAAGTTGGGACAGTAGCAGTTTAGGACTAGTAATCAGGTAAATTGGTTAAATGATGTGATTTGATGTCAACAGGAAATTGTAATTGTGTTTTGGTTCAAAAGGAGCATCCATGAAAGGTCTAATTCTTTAAGAGCAAAGATGGGCTGAGGATCGCCAGTTTGCAAACAAAGACGTGAAAAAAATATTTAAATGTTTAAAAACAATGTTCCTCAAAGAAAGATAGGAATACAATTGGATATTTCACCTTCAACAGTGCATAACATAATTAAAAGATTCAAGGAATCTGGAGGAAACTCAGTGCATAAAGGACAAGGGCACAAGCATAAGCTGAACAACCATGAACTCCAATCCCTCAGGTGGCACTACATCAAGAAATGTCATTCATCTAGAAATATTATCACCACATGGGCTCAGGACTACTTTGGCAAACCTTTGTCAAGTACCACAATACGTTGTTACATCCACAAATGCCAGTGAAAACTCTACTGTGCCAAAAGGAAACCCTATGTTAACAGTGTACATAAGCGTCTTCAACTTCTCTGGGAGAAATGGATGCTGTGTGCTCTGGACCAAAAAAGAAAAGGATCATCCAGACTGTTACCAGCAACAAGTCCAAAAGCCAGGGTCTGTCATGGTCTTGGGTTGTGTCAGTGCCCTTGGCAAAGGTAACTTTCTATGATGGTACCATTAATGCTGAAAAGTACATAGAGATTTTGGAGCACAATATGCTGCCTTTTTTCAGGGAGGCCCATGCATATTTCAACAAGACAATGCAAAACCATATTCTGCACACATTACAAAGTCCTGGCTGCAGAAGAAGAGGATACAGGTACTTGACTGGCCTGTCTGCAGTCCCGACCTGAATTACACCTGAAACACTTCATCACTTGGTGTCTTCAGTCCCTTAACAAGTTCCCGCGGGTCCTTAAAGTCTTAAATTAAAATCCGGGAAATTAAGGTTTTAAATTGTCTTAAATTTACCGTAAAGTTGCTGTAGGTATTTAATTCTTAGCCGGTGTGCTTAATGCCGATAGGGAAGCACAGTGGTCCACCGTAAAACCTCTAATAGTTGATCAATTTAGTATGTGTGAAACAGGAGTGAAATGACAGTCTCTGTGATTTATTAGCTTATTATGGTAGGTCGGCTACAAACGCTGATGTCGATCTGCATCACCTAATTGCTGCCATTACGCGGTTGTCTTGGTGAGGTGACCATGGGGCTCAAAGCCGTCAAGTCGCAAATGAAATGGGAAAAGCACCAGCGGTACGTTGCAGGAGCTAGTCATAGCGGGTCCAGGTTAATCCTTGCATTGTTTGCAGCTCGACCTAACGATGTTACTAGTTCAGACGCCACCTCAGTCGGCTATAACAAGTTTCACTTCACCGCCAGACACCCAAAAGTCACAGGTACTGTGGGTTCTCCATACCAAGGGTTTTCAAACTTTTAGGACACTCGCCCCCTCAAGTTTGGCCAATTTCACTCGCGCCCCCCTCTCCCCCGAGCCAAAATTATAATCCATGTGTAAACGTTCACATATTACTTGCTGCATTTAAAGTGCGTAGCAAAGGGGCGTCGCTAGACCCAATTTGAAAATCGCCAGTGCCCCAGTAAATGCTTTGAGATATGATTTACTTCATATGCAAAGTGTATTTATTAAGACTGGGAATCCCGGAATAAAGATGTTATTCTCTATGTGCAACGCTGGTAAAAGCAGTGTAGTTTATATATATATATATATATATATATATATATATATATATATATATATATATATATATATATATATATATATATATATATATATATATATATATCACACACACGCATACATATATATACACACACACTGAGAATACAGCAGGGACCAAGATGGCAGAACAGACGATGAAATTAAGAAGAAGAGAAGAGAGATGCCACATGTCTTGAGGAGAATTTGGGATGTTACAAAACTTTTTCTTATTGAAATTCATGTAATAACATTTGTGTTTTCCAACAGTTATGTAGATTATTTGTGTACATTTTGGCTTGTGAAAGGCTGTTTTGAAGACTTTCATTATTGAGCTTATTTTCAGTATTTTATTCTATATTGTTCCTTCATACAAGGCATTGTGTTTAGTGTTCCAACTTATCAATGTTATGTTGGCTCTGTTCTACATCACAAAGAAACAAAAAAAAAAAAAGAAAGGAAAAATTTCTCAGAATAGTATTTTTGCTTTTTTTTTTTACTTACCGAGTTTACACATTGCACATAATTGATACCAAATAGAAAACTTTCAAGTTTTGATTTCCATTGTAGGAGGCAATAAATTGAGTAACCTATTCCAAAGGAATTATGAAAATTTTGGGTCTTAAATTATATTTGTTGAGGTCTTAAAAAGGTCTTAAAAAGCATTAAATTTTACTTTTAAAATGGTGCAAAAAAAAAACCCTGCTAAATGTTTTTAAGTGTTAAAGGAAAATGAAAAAAAGTGAAAAGGAATGGCAACATTACAAAGTGCTAAATGTGTTACTGTTCCAGCTTATTTTTTTAAATGTGTTGCAAGAACCGACATTGGAATACGTGTTTATTTAAAAAAAAAATCATGAGGAACACATTAAATAATGTGCTGCTTTATTGTCTGCAATGAAAGTCAAAGTAAATTTGGAAATCACTTTCTTTTTTTTATTTGCGTTTTCCATACTGTCCCAACTTTTTCTGATTTATGGTTGTAATATGATGAACTGGAACCTTAACTTCATATAAATTACAGTGTGAGCAGTGAGATGTTATTGATTACTTACCCTCATGTTGTTCTAAACTCTTGAGACCTTTGTTTTGATATTTTAGGTAAAATCTGACTCTCTCATTCTTCATAAACCGCATAGGTTCCAACTCGTTTAAAGTACAGAAAAATGCTAGGGAACATACTCAAAACAAACCATGTGCAAAACAGAACTTCAGTGGTTAAACATTGCAATATTTTGAAATTACAAAAATACATTTGTGCACACATGAAACAAAAATAGCTTTAACTTAAGTTTCTTCTCATTGTCGGTATATTGTGCTCTGATCTTTTTTAACACCCCTTATACCTGCTTTGAAGCAAAGCGCAGATGCAGCCGGGGTAATTTGTCAGAGGCGCAACACTGAGGGGAAAAAACTGTTGAATAAAGTCATTATTTTTATTTTATGTGCACAGAAAAAGAATTTTCATAGATTGATAATATTCAGATTGAAATATGCAATGAACGCATGGTGGCGTTTGAAGGGGTCAGACGCAGAGCGCCGACGCTCTTGACAATACTGGAGGTAATTAATAATATAATAGCACTAATACTGGCGCTTTAGAATGACCAAAACAACATTTCAGATGTTTTACAGTTTGCTCAGCCTGCTGGATTGTCCATTTACACATTTTTACCATTACATGATCTCTTATAACAAAATAACTTTTTTTAATGCGCATACTGAAATTTGTTAAATAAAAGTGTTTCCATTGTAGTTCATGCGCATCTTTTTCTCATCGAATAAAAAGTTTATCCTACTCAGTTATGCGCATGTTTTTTATGCTTATTTTCAAAATTGATGCGCATCTTGCCGCAGGAAACGTAGCTTATGTCAAATGAGAGAGCTCTTAAATGTATCTTCATTTGTTTTCTGAATAAGAACAAATGCCTCTGGGGCTTGGCGCAAGATGAGGCTGAGTAATTAATAACAATTTTCATTTTTGCATGTTGTTAAATGATTATGGATTGACAGATTATGGACTACAGGTTGTAAGAAAATCAGAGGACAAACTGCATTTGATATTCTTGTGTATCACGATTAACATAAAACAGTCTGTGAAAAACTTTAGCAGATTTTGATGTGCTGATTCCAGCTGACATTAAAAAAAAATAGACTTGTTTATTTGTCTGTGCATTGACCTAAACATGCATATCATCACTCATCAGGACTCACACATCACACGCAGAAATCCACAGATGTTTGAGCCCATCATTCAATCTATTTATTTACTTGTATTAATTTGTATATTTATTCATTTTTTCTATTAATTTCAGTAGTATGTATTGCAATAATTTTCAGATAAAATATGAATAAATCCAATTTGTAAAATGGTATTTTTCCATCATTTAGTGAATGTATCATATGAGAGACCTGCTGTAACTTTGTTTTCAAAACAAGTCGGTTCTTATTGGATTTTGATAGCATTTTTTAATGTGTTCAGCTCTCAATCATGCTGCAAATTCAGCAGATTCTGTCGGTATTTTAAATAGTGTATCAGGATTGTGTTCATACTACAGTACTTGCATTTTACAGGATATTCCTTTGTTGTTGGAGGTGTTTTATGGCCACAATGATTATAATTGAATATAATACATACTTTGACATTAAATAATTTTAGAAGCAACAAAAATTACTAATTTTTCCTATTACTAATAGTTCCTTGACATCAACTAAATTAAGGACACTTTTGTTTTTCTACCAGGTGGACTGCCTGGTTGTACAGCTCCATCGTGTTGGCGAACAGCTGGAGCAAACAAATTCCGAGCGCATGAATCAGCTGTTTTACTTGCTGCGAGATGGTTTTCTCCTTCAGGAAGACCTCAGCTCAATGACAAGACTCTTGCTCCTGGAGATCCTCGAGTTCAGGGCCAGTGGCTGGACTCTCACTGAGACTGCGCACAAGTATTACTACAGTGAAGTAGCTGACTGAGGAGAGAATGTGCTTTCTTAAGGTTTTCAAATGTTCAGTGTTCCCAGACTGTCTGAAGAGTACTTCATGGGATCCCATGTAGTGGTACTGGAACAATACGCAGAGCTCGTTCATGCATTTGCATGGGTTGTGTTCAGCGTTTGAGTTTAGCTCGGAATGTTTTAGGTCTTTTGAGGACAATGTGTTGAGTCTGCACTGGATGAAGATTTGATGCAATAAGAAGAGCAATCACTACCAGCCATAAAACTGTCACCAGCAGTATTCTTGATTTGTGGTAGACTTTTCTTTTTTTAATTGTAGAATTGTTTTTAGAGGTATGACAGTGTACACTTCGCATGTACACGTTAAAAATTTTATAGCACAGGATTACTGCAACCTCAAGAGGAGCTTCTCTGGTCTTAATCTGGGTTGATACTTTGTTTCTTAATTTATACAATTTTCTATATTGTTCAAGTTGCTGCGTGGGCCAATATGGGTGAAAACATGTTCATGTCAGTTGTGTAAATTTATTTTGAATAAAAAAATAAATACAATAAAAAACATTTTCATTGTGTTTATAAGCTTATATGTGCATTTTTTAAAATATATTATTTAATACATTACATTATCTCAAAAGTTATGCTAATAGCAGTTTCAGACATGAGATGTTTGATAATAATATTCATTTGTATTGGAAAAAAAATAAATGGGTTTGAAAGACATTATAGACTTGAGTAAACCATCAATTTAATATGCATAAGCAGAAAGTGGTCTGCTTTATATGAGTAGAGTGATAATAGTGTCTTAGTTTATAAGTCACGTTTCTCCTTTATGACTGACTGACAAGCTATATATGTAAAAAAAAAATGTTATTATATAGCAAAATACATAAGTGAACAGGAACAAATCTGCTTGGGGCAACATTTAATGTTACGATTATTTTACATGTGGGAAAAAAACAATAAAACACAATAAAAACATATAATGTTCTAATATACTTAATAATAAAAATAATAGAATGTGGAGGGATTTTCCATTGCTTAAGTTAACATGTGGAAGACCTTACGCCGCTAATTCACACAGGCTCACGAGAATGTCACATGACGGGAGTGTGTGTGTAGCTCGCTCTCGTCAGCTGTGCAACTGTATGATCATGGCGGATCCGGAAGGAGAGTCACTGGAGTCATGGTTGAGTGAGTTGTGCTAAATCATTAGCAGAATACGAATTATACGTTCTCTGTAACGTTAACGTCTCTAAAATAAGTAGTGTAGTACAGATGTTATTTGTGAGCAGTTGTTTCTTGTCTTGACGTGTGTGGTATTAAAGCCATTAACTGACATTTCTTCGACAGTCTTCGCATTTAACGATATATATATGTTGTGCCTTACAAGTCCGCAGAATATTTGGATAAAACGTTCGAAAGAGCCTTTATGCCTTAAAATCTGGTTAGGCAGCTCACTAGATTTAGTTGTGGTCAGCAAGCTCCTCTGTCAACCACAAAATAATGTCGCTTTTGCATAAAACCATTAGTTCATACTTCTATAATGTTAGCTTTTAAACAGTTGCTTCTTTTTCAAATAAAACACCACGGGTTACGTAATAAATGTGGCTTACTGTAAAATGTTCTTAATGTAAACAGTGTACGTAGACTTTCTAGTAAACCTGTCATTTCTTACTGTTAGTATTATTGAGTCTGTGAGACTGACAAATTCTTATACACTTTTATTTGTAAATATTAATGGATAAAAAGTGTTCTTCAGACATTGCTCTACAATAAACACACACTACTTATGTATTGTCCTACTTGAAGGTTGTTGCCTTTTCATTATTTTTGTTGCATGGAGCTGATTTGGCCTTGATTATTACTAAAAGAAAAGCTTATTAACAAATAGTAGGCTGCATAAATGGATGCTGAGAAGTCTTTAATACTTCTTAAGTAGCATGTGGTCACCTTTGTTTTTAACAGACACTTAACAATTTGACATAAAACAATACATTTCTTGTTTGTCTTGTTTATTTCTTAGATATTTTAACAGGAAAAATGTGTTGATTCTTTTGTGTTCTTTGATTCTTCTGTTTAACAGTTTACTCACAGAGCCACATTGTGGTGCCTAATATATCTCTGAACTAAACCATATAATGCATTATATTTGTTAAGATCTAATATCTGATATTAAGATACATTTATAGTGTTTTTTATGCACTGCATGTTATGGAATGCACAAGGATTTTACAAATAGACCTATCAATCTTTCTTCTTTCTGTAAAGTCTCTCTAAATTGTTATTTTGACCCTCTTTTTTTTCAAATAATGTAATGTGTATTTATATAGCGCATATATGGGATGGGGGTGGGGGGGGTCTCTCCACACCACCACCAGTGTGTAGCATCCACTTGGATGATGCGACGGCAGCCACAGGACAATGGCGCCAGTGCGCTCATCACACACCAGCTATAGGTGGAGTGGAGAGACAGTAATACAGCCAATTCGGTGGATGGGGATGATTGGGAGGCCATGATGGATAGGGGAATTTGGCCAGGACACTTGGGTTATACTCCTGTTCTTCACGAGAAGTGCCTTGGGATTTTTAAAGGGTCACGAAACACCAAAACACATTTTTTGAGCTGTTGACAGTCATATATGTGTCCCACGCTGCTATAAACACTATTAGGACACATATATTGCACTAAAAAGTGAAAATTGGTTGTTTTTGCGTTATTTTGAGCAAATTCGTTCTTCCGGTTTGAAACGAATTTTTGAAGCTGCGTCACGGCCATGAGATACTTAGGTGTAAATCCAGCTGGAGAATTGCTGTCTGTCCTTTCTAGGACGTTCTGACGTATCTGAGTGTGCAGTATTAATTCATGAGAAAGACGTGCTTCAAACCAGTCAGCGCGCTCTATTGTGTATGACGTGAAACTTCATTAATATGCATGATAGCTCCGGAGACTGTTTACCAGTTTACACTGTTCAGACGGCAGAGAGACGCCACGTTGTGTTGCCAAAACAAGTGAAAGTACAAGAATTTCAAGACAATATTCGTAGGTGTTATTAGTGTGTTGCAACGAAGGTTTTGTTTTCATTTTCCCTTTATGAGAGAGCAGCTGGACTCACGCGTGGATTACAGTGCACGCGACAGAAACGCGTTTGTAAGGAACATTTTTACCCGAGAGCTTTTTCGCATCTGGAAATGGTAAAATCCGTATTTGCCACTCGTCTACTGTTAATAAAAAGACACAGCTCCAGTTTGATTGTCTGATTGTACAGATTTGGTAAGTGTTTGCAGTGGACTGCCCTTTGTTTAAATGCTGCTCTCCGAGTGTAAACATGTAAACACAAACTATTCCCGTCGTGCAGGATTTTCGCTGCAATTTGTGACAGGATAGTCTATACACACACGGCTTTCTGACGCTACCTACCGAGTACATAAGTTACAGAGAAATGCGGAGGATTTTTTTCTCTTATTCGCCGTATCAAATCAGCCTCCGTGTGTTTGTTTTTCCTGTCAAACTTAGCGCGTGCCCAAATGTTAACTCCCTTCTATGCAAAATCTTATCCTCTTTCCCTCCCCCGACACTCCCACGCTCCCAGAGCTGGACACGCCCAACTTTCCTGACTTTTTTCAAAACAAAGGTGTGAAAACACCCTGCTGAGACAGGGGGTTTCGTGGCCCTTTAATGACCACAGAGAGTCAGGACCTCAGTTTAACGTCTCATCCGAAAGACGGCACCCACTGACAGTATAGTGTCCCCTTCACTTTATTGGGGCATTAGGACTCACACAGACTGCAGGTGGAGCACCCCCTGCTGGCCTCACTAACGCCACTTCCAACAGCAACCTAGTTTTCCTAGTGATCCCCAGCAGGTACTGACCAGGCTCAGCCCTGCTTAGCTTCAGTGAGTAACTGGGCTTGGGCTGCAGGGTGATATGGATGCAAAAGTAGATTATTTCTTGCTTGAATGTTTCTGGCTTTCATAACCGTTTTATTTCTTTTGAGAAGATAAATCAATTGTAGATGAGGAAGTTTCTGTAATTTAGCTGATTCTACATGGAAAGAATCTTCATATGCTGTTTGTTATCTGATTAATATATTAATTTGTATGTTTGTCAAAAGAGTGACGATAAGAGCAAATTATGTAGTTTATTTGGCATTTGGAAATTGTGATATTAATGTATTTTTCTGTTTCCTCTTGATAGACAAAGCCACCAATCCCTCCAACAGACAAGAGGAGTGGGAGTACATCATTGGGTTCTGTGATCAAATCAATAAGGAACTTGAGGGGTATGTTTACCTTTCCTAGGTGGTCTTCTTGAGCATTAGGACAAGTATGTAAAATATGAAATTTGTGTCTGTTTTTTTGCAGCCCACAGATATCTGTCCGATTATTAGCACATAAAATCCAGTCACCACAAGAATGGGAGTCATTACAAGCACTCACGGTGAGTTCATCTGATGCCGTTTGTGAAATTTAACAAAAACTGTGTTTTTAAAATAGTCAGTGGCTGATTTTAGATTGTCTTTTCAGGTTTTAGAAGCTTGCATGAAAAACTGTGGGGGAAGATTTCATAATGAAGTTGGAAAATTTCGATTTTTAAATGAACTCATAAAATTAGTTTCACCTAAGGTAAGTTAAAGGATTATTACATCATTTAAAGCTGTCCATGTACTGCAGCGAATACTATCCATGTAGAGGTTTTAATATCTCAATAATAATACAAATAATATAATCTTGCTGTGCTTTTTATCTTGCAGTATTTGGGAGACAGAGTATCTGAAAGAGTGAAGACTAAAGTAATAGAGCTGCTCTACAACTGCTCAGTTGCTTTACCAGATGAGGCAAAGATCGCAGAGGCCTATCACATGCTAAAAAAACAAGGTTGTTTCATGACAAACATAAACACTGACGTGTAAAAGATCTCCAACTTATTTTCTGTCTTATATCTATTTCTTTGCAACAATTTTAGGCATTGTAACGAAAGACCCAGAAGTTCATGTGGATAGGACCCTCATTCCTTCGCCAAAGACTAAAAATCCAGTGTTTGACAATGAAGAAAAGAGTAAGGTGAAGAAACTAAAAAGGCAATATTTAAAGTTCAGCATAATTTAAGCTCAGTTAGCAGTATTTGTGGTATGTTATCACAACATACCACATGATAACTGCCTTTAATTGTATTAATTTGCCTAAAATTCTTCTTAACTTATTTTAGTGGAAAGCTTCTTGCGACAAATGCTGACTGAGCTTGTTATAAGGGTGATAACAGTAAATCTAATAATTATGTATGAAAAAAATTCCTTGTAGCGTCTTGCAGAACTTCTTAAGAGTAAGAAGCCAGAGGATCTTCAAGAAGCCAACCGCATCATCAAGAACATGGTAAAAGAGGTGAGGAGATGTTAATTGTATACAAAATTAATATATGAGGAAAAAGTATGTACAGTTGAAGTCAGAATTATTAGCCCCCCTTTGATTTTTTTTTTTATTTGATTTTTTAAATACTTCTCAAATTATGTTTAACAGAGCAAGGACATTTTCACCGAATGTCTGATAATATTTTTTCTTCTGGAGAAAGTCTGATTGTTTTATTTCGGCTAGAGTAAAAGCAGTTTTTAATTTTTTAAAAACCATTTTAAGGTCAAAATTATTAGCCCCTTTAAGCTATATTTTTTCAATAGTCTGCAGAACAAACCATCGTTATACAATAACTTGCCTAATTACACTAACCTGCCTAGTTAACCTAATTACCCTAGTTAAGCCTTTAAATGTCACTTTAAGCTGTATAGAAGTGTCTTGTAAAATATTATTTACTGTCATCATGGCAAAGATAAATTAAATCAGTTATTAGAAATTAGTTATTAAAACTATTATGTTTAGAAATGTGTTGAAATAATCTTTCCTCCGTTAAACAGAAATTGGGGGAAAAATAAACAGGGGGGCTAATAATTCTGACTTTAACTGTTTGTAAAATGTAACATTGTTTTTTTTTCATTTAAATTAAAAATAGTTTAAATAAAGTAGTCATGTTTTTGGGGAGTCACACCCCATGACATTTTCTGATAATTTAAGAGACATACAGTAGTGAACTTGGCACATCCACGGGGATCTGCTATGATGTAATATAATTTTTATTTTGAATGAGTGTTATTGTTTATGTTTAGACCTTTTTTCCTCTGTGTGTGGAATTATTTTTCAAAATATTTCTAAGCTGTGAAGCAATTTTGTTAAAAACATTTCAAATTCAAGTGAAATCAAAATTTAAAATGTTTATTTTGCTAGTTTATATTGTTTAGCAGAATAAATATTTCTTGCAAGTTAATCCAATAAAGAATTTTTTTTTGTTGGTTTGTTTTTTTAATCTTCAATCAAGTCTGACCATTTGATTTCATGTTTGGTGTGGCGGTCCTTCTCTGAGGAAGTCAGTTTGATGGCTTCAGCCATAATATTCTTAACCACGCCCCCTAAGCAATAGTTTGCTATGAGGGAATGATGCTCAAAAAGAAAACCCCGCCTACTCAGTATTGCACTTTAGTTTTAAGTACATCAACATACTGAAATAAAGTCTCAGCAAGTTTCACTTCACATGAAATTTAATCATAAAAAATATCAGAAATAAAATAAATTTTATAGAGTAAATGCAACCTCATGTTAAAAAGGTCTCATTAAATGAAATTAATTAAATTAATTAAATTAAATTAATTTAGTTTATTTATTTAATTGTTTATTTATCTATTTTTTTCTTCACTGTGTCATAGCCTTTATTGCCAGAATAACCTGAACTGAATCTCTGCGTCAGAATAAATTGAGAAGAGTGATTATATATACATAAAAAGCATATTAAATACAAGTAACCTATCTTGTATTTGATGTTTTAAACAACGTAAATGTGTGAAATGATTTATCATCTTTCAGCATAACAGACTGAAATGAAGCAAATGTACTTTTTAAAACGTATGCAAAGAAAAAGCGCTAATATACAGAACATATACATGTTTCAATAAAACAATTTTTTATTTATTTTTTTGCAAACTTGATGACATTCCTTTTTTATTATTATTATTATTATGCAAAGAGGCACACAAATGACATGGAATCAAATCTATTTTTTTTTAAATAAATTAACATTAATTATATCTCTGATGTTTTGTCTGCAGTTGAAAGAATTCATTTGCATTCATCAAATATATCATTCCTCACTTGACTTTCTTTCAGGATGAGGCTTTACAGCAAAAAGTTTCCAATCGTGTCGGCACCCTAGAGAAGGTGAACAACAGTGTGAAGCTCCTTAATGAGATGCTAAGCCATTTCAAAACAGATGAGTCAACACAAGAAGACAAAGAACTTCTAAAGGCGAGACACTTGAGTTTCCATCTAGTCATTGCTGGTCTTAAGCTGCCATTTAAATGTACAGTAACTGACTGTGTGTGACTTGCATTGTACTCATAGGATCTTTATAATGACTGTGACAACCTTAGAACTGCTGTCTTCAGACTCGCCACCGAGACCGAGGATGATGACGGTGCCTTAGGTAATAAACATCTGCAAATAAAGAGCTAATATTATAGCAGATCAAAAATAACTTCCCCTCTTTACTGTGATTAACTTTTGATTGTCTTGTTTATAGGTGATATTTTGCACGCTAGTGATGATCTCTCACGAGTAATCAACTCCTATAAGAAGATTGTTGAAGGACAGACCATTGTGATTGACATACCAGCATCAACACCAACAGAGTGTATGTATTGCTTAATATATTGGGTCTGTTACACTTTACGCTTTATAAATATCATCATTTTTAGTGTACTGTATTTGAGTCATCCAAAGAGCTTTCATGGTTTGTCATTGTAAAATATATGGACATAGTATCCGTGACGTCACCCATAGGTTTCTGAAGAGCGCAAATAAAGCTACAAGTGGCCAACCGGCACCATTTTGTTCGTGGTCATCGCTCCAGCTGGGGGTAATCAAATAAGGGCACAGAGGCGGAGTGTGAGCTGAGCTACAGATGCCTGCTAGCATTTTGCTTAGACAGGTTTTCTTTTGGAAAAACACTTAATACTTCACTATTTGCGACTCGTTCGTGTTCTGACCTCATGTGCTTGGCAATATACTATATCAATAAAGTGTTTATACTTCTAAAAACACTGTGGTAACACATTGAGCTACTAAACATTGTTCTTATGACGGGTTTCTACAGGAGGAAAAAGCAAATTACTTCCAAATACTACAGATATAATCTGTGTTAGTAAATGCAAGGCTATTTATGATGACTTATCTATAGCCTACAGCTAATCACTCTGTCAGATTCTGGAGTGCATTACAGGTCTTATAAATGATCATTTAAATAAAACAAATACATTTATAGATATGGTATATAAGTATGTAATTTTACTTACCTGGGAAATGGAGGCCACGTGAACGGTTTGTGAGCACAATTGAGTGCACACAGCATGCCATATTATCTGATAATTGCAAGAAATAAATCCAAAAAGCAACTGACTGTAAAGCCACATAAAACAAAACAAAAATATGATGTATTTGCCAAGTTCAGCGGCTAATCAGCCAGAATGAGCTGAGGTGAAGTGACGGCGACCAGCGAGACCTAGCTGTCACTCAAGTGGCCCCGCCCTTAATTATGCAGACCTAATATAACTTATTATAAACGAAACGGATGAGTTCTAAAAATATTCACAGTTCACAGTTGTCAAGAAGGGTAATATTAGCTATATCAACCCAAATTTTTCTTTGTACCAGGCTGTAAACACCTTTTTTCTGCTGTAAACTTGGCCAATTTAACAGTGGGCTCAATAGAAATTTGCTCTATTATGGAGCCAGGACTAGCGAAATTTCAATGAATTGCAATTTCAGTTACTTCCGTATTAGCGTCACGAGGGAGAGCGGGAGGTTGCCACTTTGTTTTTACCCAAGAGAGTTTGTGTTTATTTTGAGCAAACTAAGCTTTTGTGCTTCAGAGGGTGGGTTGGTTTAAATCCTTTTTTTTGCCACAGTAACTTGCACTACATAGCTAACATGCTCCGGAGCAGGTTTTATTCTGGGCTAACACAAACTGGACCAATCAGCTATAAGTAAAGTGACATATTTCTGATGCAACAAAGCCACTCCCAGTCCCAGAGCATCTTTTTTGCTCCAAATTAAAGTTTTTTTTACATTAAAAGCGTTTTTGAGTCATTTTTAATGTATTTGTAGTATACTATTTATTGTTTATACTTGTATTATATTTAATATTATATATTCAAATAGATTTGAATGGTCAATTAACATAACATTATAACATTAATAATAACATTATTAATGGCTTTGCATAAAACAAAATGACATGAACCTACATTATTAAAATCAGTGCATCAATTTGCATTGATATAATAATACCTGCCTTAAACTCTTAAGGCCCAAAGTGTTTTTTTACATGCATTTTTTATTTCTATTTGCTATTTGGGCTTATTGGAACCTAATTAGAATAAAAATCTAAGTATCATCTTTTGATATGTTGTACTTTTAGAGAAAAATTATGTCCATATACTGGACTTGTGGTCCGAATTTATATTAAAAACAATTTCCATTTTGGACAGTTAAAAATAGGGTTTGGGACATTTCATATGCTGCAAAACAGTTGCAGGATGACACTGAATGTCTGTAACAAAATATAAAACATTCAAAGTATTTTAAATAGCCACTTAAGAGCTAAAAATGTGCTGTCCATGTATGTGGACACTCGGGCCCTAGGAGGATAAGTTGCCTTTTCAAACTTTTGTTGTATTCTGCCCTTTTAATAAGATAATATTCATGATATATTTGATAATGGTATCTTTCAATCTTCAAAAGAGAAGTGAATTGCACTGAAATCATTAAAACTGACCCTCTCATGTGTCATGTGATTGGCTGTTTGCTACATTTGTTACACTTTCAGCTGCATGCTGTCGAGAGTTAATCACAAGCACAAAGTTAAACATCAGGTTTAACCGAGAATGTTTATATAAAGTGTTGTGAAGCCACTGAACCCGATTTTAACGATGCTGTATTTGTTTGTTTTTATCAACCCAGAAACTTACTCTGCAACCCAGATTTTGATCAACTTGTTTTGTGCAACAGTCCTCAAGTCTGAAATTACATTTTGATGTGATTTTAATTGTTTGTTTTTTCTGTTTGTTTAGGCACCAATGACAGAAGCTCTTCTGAGATCTTAATTGATTTGGCAGATTTGGAATCTGGAACTCCTTCACCCCTCCGGCATGGCTTGACTCCACCTCAGCACTCAGAGTCTCTAGCAGCTGATCTTCTCACAATTACGTCTTTAATCGGAGCTCAACCGTCCTCTTCCAACACGTCGTCCGGATCCTCAAGTTTCCAAACCAGTCCTCCATCAAGCCAACTTCCCAGCAGCCTGTCTCTTTTAGACGAAGAACTTGGCTCTTTTGGTAATAATTAGGAGTATTTTTCATGGATGATGGGTATATTTTTAAGGATTTATTTAATGTAGAATTCATAAACTGTTTAGGGTTGACATTTCCACACTTTGTACATTGAGCAACACCAACATGTAGGCACCCCAAACTTTTGAATAGTAGTGTAATCTAATATATATATTTAACGGTTATATTTTTAAGTATAGGGTAAAATAAGTTAGTTAAGTTTACAGAGATGAATCTCAGTGCTTAAAATGAACACTACTTTTCAGGCCTTGGTAGTCTGGACTCAAACTCAAGGACATCTGCAGAAAAGACTACAAAAGAAGCTCAGAGCAATCAGTGGATTTCTTCACAAGTAAGACTACTGGACAAAATTAAAATATCGTAGTTCATTTAGAATGTGTGCCTAGAAGATCAGCATTTTATTTTTTTATTCCCGTAAAAGTATTATTAGTATTAGTAGTCATTTTTTGTTTGTTTTGTTATTTATTTATTTATTCGTTTATTTTGTTTTTTTAAAGACAGGCTTCTGTTAATGTAAATAGACAACTATTGATTAATAGTCGACGACGCAGTGGCGCAGTAGGTAGTGCTGTCGCCTCACAGCAAGAAGGTCGCTGGTTCGAGCCTCGGCTGGGTCAGTTGGCGTTTCTGTGTGGAGTTTGCATGTTCTCCCTGCGTTCACGTGGGTTTCCTCCGGGTGCTCCGGTTTCCCCCACAGTCCAAAGACATGCGGTACAGGTGAATTGGGTAGGCTAAATTGTCCGTAGTGTATGAGTGTGAATGAATGTGTATGGATGTTTCACAGAGTTGGGTTGCAGCTGGAAGGGCATCCATGTGCTGGATAAGTTGGTGGTTCATTCCGCTGTGGCGACTCCGGATTAATAAAGGGACTAAAAGAAAATGAATGAATGAATTATTAATAGTCTTGTTATGGTTATTTGATTTAATCTTTATTATTTAAAATAGCAGTGATATTTTAGCAGTGTAAATCTCACATGCATAAAAAGCACATAAATGCCAGTGAAAAATGAACATAGATAATAATCTTTATTTATTTTTCTTTTTTTTTTTTTTTGCTGTTCTTGTCATACCATTTTTTGCCTGAAGTTTACCGTAAGAGATAAGAGGAAGTCATTTTACTTCTATGGAGACGAAAAAAAAAAACCCAAAACATTTGCTCATACATTTTTATATTTACATTTGACATACCTCTTATATATTACTCACTCGAAGGAACTGACTCAAAGGAATAAATCAATTTTCTGGTGTTTGATATAGCCATAAAATATGTGTTTTTTTTGTTTGTTTTTATATAACAGATTTCAAAACCAGTGACTGACTTCTTCTGCAGCTCTACTCCCTTAAATCATCCGAACTCAGCAGCACCACCTACATCTAAAAGTACCTCAATCACTGATTTTGAAAACTCTCTCCAACAGAGCTTTAAAGATCTTGTTCTGCTGGACCTGGACAAGACTAAAAGGTAAAACTGATCAGGGTATTCAAAGGAAATGTAGTAGTTCTTTCTGGGCATTTCATTCTGTTCATGATTTACACCCTTTATTGAGCAGCATAACCTATTTCATCTGTGATGCAAAGTAAGAAAGATTTCTGGGTCAACACAATGGCGTAATAACTGCTGAAAATAAAGCTTCACAAGGAAAACAAATGTTTTAGAGTATTGATATACATGGCAATTGTATTTTTTAACAGAAAAAGAAGTTTAATGTTAGCATTCATGCGTGGAAGGAAATAAGCACCACACGCACACTCTATTATTAGTGCTTTTACAGTAATCATAAATGAGCTGCAAGTGTTGTTTCTCATTACTTTTAAATACTGTTTGTTCTTTCTATGTAAATCAGCCAGTCCAATTATTCAAGCTTGAGCAGCAGAGAACTTGCAGCTGGGAAAGAGAACATCCATCCTGCATTAAACACACTGAGTCTGTCTGCTGGAATTACTCCATTGCCTTCTGCTGTAAGCTCTGCCAAACCCCAGAGCTTCGCCCCGGACAGCCCTGTCTTCAGATCCCTTTCTCCTACTCTACCCAGCAGTCAGTCATCCTCAGGCTCGGAGGTCTCCCTAACCAGCGTCTTTGTCCCACTGGAGGCCATTAAACCAAGTAAGCCCAATAATAAATGTGGATGCTGTTGGTAGAAAGGATGCTTTATTCTATTTTTAGAAACTATTCAAGTTATTTCAGGCCATAAAGAGGAATATCAATGCCTGTGTACAGCTATTTTTTATTTCAACACATGCTTTTATCTTAGCTTTGGATTACGTGACTGACTGTGGAGCAGATAATTTTTCTGATTTTAATTACAGATTCAAAGTCCTGTCTTAAACTCTTTTTGAAGAGATTTCTAACAATGATCATTACGTTTTTAGCAAAAATTAATTCATTGAAATAAAACATTGTATAATTAACTATACATTTTCTTGTCTTTAAAATGGCTAAAGAAGCTTATTTGGCATTAAATGCAAACATACAATTCCAGACTCCAGACATTTTTCTGATTGGATATTGAGTTTACAAAGAAGGTTATTAAAGGGAGCGTGTGATGCTCTCATTTTGTCATTTTATCTGAGACTTTGGATATACGTTTTAATTTTTATAACATTAGCCACCTGGAATGAGGAATGCGATCAGCATTATTGGTTATTCAAAATTGTATGCAAGCTCTTTTTGTCTAAAGCGGGGGTCACTTTGTTTGGCCCTGGAGGGGTCAACTGTAGATTATCTCCAACTGTAAACACACTTGAACAAGCTAATCAAGGTCTTTAGCCCTCTAGGACCAAGTTTGGTGACCCCTGGTCTAAAGGGATAGTTCATTCAAAACCGAAGCATCCTCCACTTCTTTCATACCTATAGGAGTTTTTTTTTTATCCTGCTGAGAACAAAAGAAGATCTTTTTAAGAATGTTGGTTTATTATAGGTTGGAGTATTATATAAATATTCTAACTTTAAAGTCATATCCTATCTGTTTGGTTTTAATTAGGAACAAATTTAGGGAAAAAAGCTACATTTATATTTAGCTATAATTTCCTAAATGTGTTATCCTAACTACATATACTGTAGGAAGGTGGTATTACAAAAGCATCTTAACCTGACAAAAAAAATCTTAAAAAATGTCTTAACTTTAGGGCAAACCTACCATTGTCCTAACTTAAATTTTTTTTGAAAGATAACAAATAAAGGTGCTTATAATGGCAGTCTCCAACAATAGCATTACATTTATTGTTTTTAAGTGAAGAGGCAAGAAGTTTAATAGGGGAAAGACTCTTGGAGGACCCTGAAGATGTGGTAAACTTCAATGACAAAAACACTTATAAGCAGTATTGGGGAAAGTTACTTTTGAAAGTAATGCATTACAATATTGAGATACTCCCAAAAAAGTAACTAGTTGCGTTACTTATTTACTTTTTATGGTAAGTATTGTTTTGCGTTACTTTTACATTGCAATTTTCTTATCTGGCTGAGGCTTTATCTCTTTCAGAGTTATTTTTAATAGAGGAGCTCTGCAATTAACAACGCACTATATAACCCACACCTTCATTTACTTAAAAAACACATCCAAAAAAAAAAATGTAGGGTAATGTTATCTTCTGAGAACTTCCTGACCACAGAGCTGTACATGCTGTATATACAGATTATTAAAAGTTTAAAGCAATGTGTTTGCTTCGTCTGAACTTTTTGTCTTATTAGTTAAGTAAAATCACTGTCCATTGAGACAATCCCCTTTTCCCTTCTTCAATGCGTTCAGAAGAGAATACTTCTATCACATAAATGTAAGGCTCTGGCCTGCAGTCTTAGGTTCTGTCTGTTCCAGCGATGAGCGTGTTATCTTGTTGAGTTTGTGTTTCAACGTGACTACATTCATTTTAAATCATTATTTTTACATTTTCTTACATTTAAAAAAAATGCTAATTTAATCAAACTAAAAATTATTTTAAATAACAATTTTAAAAAGTAACTTAATTTGAAATATTCGAAAAGTAATAATATTATGTAACACTCCAACTTTGCTTAAGTAATTACAGACTGCAGCACAACATGATATTACAATTAGAACAGCAACTGCGACCAGCATCAAAGAGACCAACAAAGCATCACAGAGTATTATCTTTTTTGTGCGTGTTTAGTTTAGTTTTTTCAGAAGGTGGTTTTCAAAGAGAAATAGCTTCTTTTGTGATGTAACAACCTGTTTTGTCCAAAAGCTCAGCTGTTTTGTTCATCCATTTCTTTAAGACTAACTCATCAGCGGCTCATGCAGTGCTGGTTGCTTGGTGACAGACCTGACAGTGGATTGTCGAACTTGGTCACAATTTAAGATTTCCTAAGTAGAAATAAGATATCGATTTTCTAAGATAGGATAAGAATGCCAAATCAAGTTTTCTTCATTTCATGCTTCTGTAATACAGATATGCGAAAATTCCTAATTTAACATATATCTTTAGGTTGAGACCTAAGGGTGTACTCGCACTAGGCTTTCCGAACCGTGCCCAGGCACGTTTGACCCACATTTCCTTGTTCGTTGAGTATGAGTGCCTTGAATCGGGCCCAGGCATTGTTCAGTTGATCAGTTCTGGCCCACTTGGAAGAGGTGTGCCAGAGCACGCTTGGTTGGTGCAAAGCACGCCTGAGCACGAAACTGAAGAAGTGATTACTTTTAAGGGACTTTTTCATATGGATTTATTAATCATTCTTACGTTTCAATGAGCGCAAACTGTCATATTTGATCAAAAATACAAGCCCCTAGCTGCACGTCAGCTGCCACCTTCAGCAAACCACTTAGTACATGCAGCACGATGACTTTGCTGACTTTGACATTTATAAACGTCAAAAGTTGTGGATCTGTTCAGCAAAACATTTGACTGTGTGTCACTGCATATCATACAACTTAAAATAATACAAAACAATATAACTAAAACAGTTACAATTGTACGGAGCGAGAGCGCTTCTGTTAAACTGAATAGTCGCTTCAATAAATGACGTAAGCGTGCTCGGGCTCTGGCTCGGAAGGCAAAAAATGCAACGTGAGTGTGGGCTGAGGGGTAGAGGGGAGGGGGGACAATCGTGCCTGGGCACGGTTCAAGACAATCGTGCCTAGTGTGAGTACACCCTAAGAAAAGAAACTTTCTATAGTACTCCCCAAGCTTAAATAAAAACTAAATTCATATGGGTTAGTAACAACTTGAGTATGAGTAAATTGTGTATTCAAATATTGGTTTTGTGTGAATTATCACCCAACATAAACTTTGTGTATCTGCAGTAGTATTGATGCCTACTGACAACAAGATCTTCTTTTGGTGCCACTGGCTCTTTAATGTTGACTTGATGCGCCACTGTCTTTTGGCCTAGTGATATGTTTTCCGATTATGTTTTCACAGGTAAGGAGTGTCCAGTGACAGCTTATGATAAGGATGGTGTTCGCGTTTTGTTGCACTTTGCTACTGACCACCCAGCAGGCCGCCCTGATGTTCTGGTGATTGTGGTGTCCATGCTGAACACGGCACCACTGTTAGTCAGGAATGTAATGCTACAGGCTGCTGTGCCAAAGGTGAGGGCAAAACACTTTACCATGCACTTTTTTTACAAGCTAACAGTACTCAATAAATATTTTGTGACAGATGAGCTTTTGTACTTTTAGTTACCGCTCTGATTTATGATTGACAGTCTATGAGAGTGAAGCTGCAGCCCCCTTCAGGAACAGAAATGGCCCCCTTTAACCCCTTCATGCCCCCCAGTTCCATCACTCAAATCATGCTGCTGGCAAACCCATTGAAGGTAAAGGCACTTACACACACACACTAGGGCTGCACGATATTGGAAAAATCTGACATTGCGATTATTTTGCTGTAATAAATATTGCAAAATATTTACAATTTTACCGGATGACTTGAAAACTGCTATTTGGAAAGAATGTATTATCTCGAATGATTGGGATGATTCTGTAGGGAAGTGAATCATGCATAAAATGTAATGAACAATTGACAAGCGAATACAAAAGAGCAAAGATAAAAGTCAAATAAGCAGTGTTTTTGGGGCAGTCAAATAGTATTTGGGTTGATTATCAAATGTAAAATAACCCTGCAAAAGTCTTTACTGTATAAATAATTCAATAAAATTATTCTTTAACGTTACAAACAGTATAATTTCTTGTGACTGAATACTTTGAACTCTGTCAGGTCTTAAAAACATGCAAATCATTGCTTTTGGTTAAACACAATTCTTATGGTTTCTCCTGGTCAACTGTAAGCTTAACTCAACATTGCAGATCCTGCAATGTGACTATTGCGGATGTGCACATTGCGATATTGATGCTAAAACTTTTTATTGTGCAGCTCTAACACGCACACACACACTCTCTGTGGAGCTTGTCAAAGACATAATGAATATTTACTGTACAAGCTGTATATTGTGTCTCCTTGCTCCAGACCTGTCCCTAAACAAAACACTCACACAACACTTTTTTTTCATTTCATGAACACTTTATTTTGCATGATTTCTAAGCTGATTTCCACATGGGGCCAAAAACTGATCTTGTTCACGTGTGTTTAATCAGTGTTGAAGCTGAACTTTGTTGTTGTTTTCAATGCTAAAGAAATCATGGATTTTTTTAAATTATTTTTTCCCCTGACTTCTCTATTTGTACTGTTTCGTTAGGTTTTATTATTTAATTTTTACTTTCTTTGTAAAAAATATTACACAAGTAGCAGTGCGACATGGTTGTATATTGGTACTGGTGAGAGGAAGCTACTTAACCAACGTCACTTTAGAGCTAGTATTTGATGATTCTCTAGTGTAATATCTAAAGCAGGGGTGCTCAATCCTGTTCCTGTAGATCTTCCTTCCTGCATAGTTCTGCTCCAACCCTGATCAAACACACCTGAACCAATTAATTAGGACCTGAACAGCACTTGATAATTACAGGCAGGTGTGTTTGATATGGGTTGCAACAGAAATCTGCAGGAAGGTAGATCTCCAGGAACAGGATTGAGCACCCCTGATCTAAAGTGATGACAAAACAGGTCATTTTGCTAACATTTTAAGATTATAAGGCTGAACAGCATGAAATGCCATCATAAGGCTACATTCACACTGCAGGCAAATATGCCCTGAATCAGATTTTTTCGCCCACAGTGTGAACAGCCCAAACCGCATAGAATCTGATCTTTTTAATTCAGATTTGTGCCACTTTCATATGTAGTATTAAATCGGACACAGATCTGATGTTTTGCATTGCGACCGCAGTGTGAATGGTTATGTGGCATTTCATGTGATTTTACATAATCTTTGAGCGACATGCATCATCATTCTGTGCTTCAAACATTATCTAGCCTACTCCTCAACAGCACAGTAGAATGGTACACAGGGCAATTACTTTACCACATAAAGTTGGTTGTTCATTTTGAAAAAAAATTGAAGGCAAAACTGGTGCTTGATAACCAATTTTGTTAATGATTGGGGTATGGGTTGATCATGAAGCTGAAAAGCGCCGGGGGGTATGGCGGATAGAGGACCCGTGCACAAATGAAGAGGCACTTTCATTTTAAGGGGGAACTTTCTCTCTGAGAGAAAAAAGGGCACCCAACCCCCCCTTCTGCACGTGCCTGTTGTTTATAACAAAGTAAAATGGAATAACTCTGCAAACAGATATAAACCAACTCCCGCTTCTCATTTCAATCTGTGGTTTAATCATTAACCCTTGATGAGTTCACGACACCGGAGGTCAGAAAGTTGTGCACCGCGGTTGTCATAAATCACAAATGATCAGTGTTTTTAATCATAAGAGACATATTTTATGTTTCAGATAACGAAATACACATTAGTATTAGCAGAACAACCCTTCAGTGCATGAAATATACTGCGGTTGTCTATGAAAAGGGCATTAATCATAATAAGCATAATCTGACAACGTGCTTACTTCATACAGTATACACATTGTGTACATAATTAGACATTTTGTGCTGTCTGTAATTGTACTTTTGTGCATGCAGGTCAGTTTAGGACCATAATCTCTTCACACTGCAAATCTGATATTGGCCACATTTATAACAACAATGTTGAACAGCTATGCAAAAAATCAGATCTGAGAAAAAAACAGATTTGAACACTAAGCCTTGCAGTGTGAACGTAGCCTAATTAACACAAAAAAGACAAAGCGAACACTACCAAATTACTATGGTGTAAATACAGCACTACAACATACAAAAGAGAGAGATCCCCTTAGAAAGTCACTTACCTGATCTATAATGATTTGATCGGCTGTAGTTTGAGTTTTTCTCCTCTATGGGCTTATTATGCGGTCTCTGTCGCCATCTTGTGGCAGAACATCCACCGTCTTTGCTCTGCTCAGTATGACAGGCTGATGAATGCCGACACGATGAATCTCCGAAATTATAAATATATAAAATATGCACTATCCTTATAAATAAACTGCATATAGTTGCAATCTAAACAACTACATTCTCGCCTAAAAAAGCCTCAAAATCAAAATATTGTCTTTAATTTTGCCTTAGTAAGTTTGAGTTTTAATAAAAAAACAATAATGATAAAAAAAATAAAACTTTTTTTGTATGTTTTACAGGAGAAGGTGAGAATGAGGTACAAGCTGACGTTCATTCTTGGAGATCAACCAGTCACAGCATCTGGAGAAATAGACCAGTTCCCTATAGTAGAAAAATGGGGTCATTTATAACTGTGTAAGCATTATTATTCATAAAAGGAAATGAAAAAACTTACTCGGTGTAAGTGAGTGAGTTTCAGCAGTATCTCAAGAATATTCTATGTCCAGGACAGGATCTTTGAAGCTGGATGTTGCATTTTTCAATCCCAGTCTTTGAGTAATCCCACAGATATCTTGAATTGATGTGCTGGTCTTGGTCATCGGGTATTGTTGTCATTAACATGTTATTTCTTAACTGGTCATTTTATTGTTAGCTGCCAGAGCACAATTCAGTCCATACCTCACCCTGACATGCAGTGTAAATGTCATAGCACTGGACTTTTTTTTCTTTCTTTTTTTGTGTGAAGCAATATACCAGTTGGGTTGTTGTTCTTAGTGAATTGTATTGATGTCCTCTCTTGAGTTATACATATTTATTTTCTATTTATCAAGTTTTTGGTGTTTGACATTGCTAGCTTGTCTGGCTTAAAGCCAAATATACATTTTTAACATTAGCAGCAATTCTGCAGATGACAGTAATTCACACAAGGGAGTGTGTGAGCAAAAACATGGTGATTTCTTTGATTCGCTGTATGCAAATGATCAGTTTCAATTTATTTCCATTTTCACACAACTGGAAGGAATCCGTTTGAATATAATTGGACAGGAAGCTGGCTTTAATGTGTAAAAAGAGACTTTTGTGGGGATGTTACAATTGCCAATCTTTACATTATAAAATGTGACTTATGCTTGCAGGAATGGGTTGATGGAAACAATGGATGCCTTTTTTGTACTTCTTTTTATTTGTTTTTTTTACAGCAGGCACCTCAGTATTGTATTGTTTTGTTGTATTTGATGTGTATGTGTGTTGGTCTGGGGGGGTTGGAGAGTGATGGAGGAGAGACTGGGATGATCATATTAATTAACTCTTAAATTATTTTGAATAAGAGCATCACAGATCTTCCAGTGATGCGCTTTTAGAGTTGAAAGTGAAATCTACAATGTAATATTGTGTATACTGTTTTAAAGATAAATAAATATATTGTTTTGATCAGTTTCCTCAATACTGTGTCTATCATTGTTGGCTGCTGTTGAATTTGTCAGGGCAAATTCAAAGGCTCTAAAGGGCATTTCGGAGTGAAAACAAAAATGACTGATATTAAAGTGTTGTTTCAAACCATAGTGATCAGAACTGGTCGCTTCGTAGGGCCCTTGGGAATGAAGGATTTTGAAGGGTACAACTGATTGACAAGTCAGGCACCCATGATCTGTTGCGCAGTTTGTATAACGAACATACAAGGGCAATAACAGAAAAAGAGTAGTTAGACATGACAAAAACAATTTTTTACATTTAGAAGCAAATCGAAAAATTCCTCAAAAAATAAGTTTTAAGACTTTAAAATAATGTTTTTTTTCCTTAATTTTATTATTTCTTGTTTCTTTTAATATATAAAGGTGAAAAGTTGTTTGGTGTAATATTTATGAACAAGTTATAAATAAAAACAAATAGTTTAAAATATTTTTTTTAAATAAATGAAAAGTATGAATACATACATACAAACATACACAATCGTGCTAAATACAAACATGCATGCATAAATATATAAACGCTCAGCCGTTACAGGCATGTTTTGTGGGCATCAAGTGCGTTCCAAACAGAAGCTTTTTTTTTTTACCTCTACACCCTTTATTCATTTGACACTGTCACTCCTGAGACTAAACTCTTCGAAGGGATTACGGCACTTGGATGAGACTTTCTGATTAATAAAACGCAGCGACAGATTTACCTTTTAATACGTCGTCATATCCGGCGGCAATACGATCGTGCATTAGCGGCATATTTAGTCATGGCAGACGAGAAGCCGAAGGTTTGTTTGTATTAAAATTTCTTTGGGCTTTATATTCCTGCACTAATGTGTAGTAAATGTGCTGTATTCATGGGGAACATTTTTACTCACTTGTTGTCAAGCGATTTTGTGTCTGAAAAGATAATGATCCTTCATAAAGCTAACGGGCTAATTATAAAGTTTGCTAAACTGCCCATAAAAGTTATACAGGGATGGAAAAAAGCAAAAACAACGTGGAATTAAGGAATATTAGAACCGTGTAATTAGTCTTTCATTTGTCTTATTTATCAGGGGTCGCCACAGCGAAATGAACCGCTCATGTGAGCTCAATGTTAATCGACTGTTCAGTGTATAAGGTGTATTCAGTTTTACTCGAAAATGCATTAAGGTTCATTCGTAGAGATTAATATTTGAAAAATCATTTGATTTACGGAAATTCTCTTAAATGTGCTTAATTTACAGATTTCACTGCTGCATTAGTATTCTGTAAACAAATTGTTTATTGACCTAAGGTTATGCTTGCATTTTATACGTTTTTTTATGGCTGTTGTTTTGCTTGTGGGCATTTTCATTACTTTGTTAATGGATTCTATTTTGAAGGACAATATTATTTGTATGGGTAAAAATGTTTGGTGCTTATAAGTTTGTGTTATTGTTTGCAGGGATGGGCAGTATTTATTTATGATACAAGTATTTTAAAAACAAAATAGTATTTTGTCAGTTGTATTTGATGGGGTTTTTGAAAATGGGTTAATTCATTCATTTTCTTTTTGGCTTAGTCCCCCTATTAATCTGGGGTTGCCAAAGCGGAATGAACCGCTAACTTATCCAGCATATGTTTTACGCAGCGGATGCCCTTCCAGCCACAACCCATCACTGGGAAAAAATGAGTTAATATTTTGTATCAAAATACTTTAGTGTCTTGTTTGTTGTATTTTTAAAATACTGTAAAATACTTTTTAAGAAGTCTACTTGTTGACTTCATAAAAATGTGGCCTTAGATTGATGCTTTCTCAGTTATTATCAGTTATCAGAACAGGAAATTGATTAAGCAGGTGGTCAATGCTTGTAATGGCAATATAGTGTATAGTGTATATAATTCGGCATCAGCATTTTTGCTTCAGAAATTAGATGAAATAAAATATCAGTCCTTAAGAACAGGATGAGGAGCTTTAGAACATCCTCAGTGTCAGCCTTAGGGCTGCAGGTGGAAATGCAGAGGAAGTTTAGAAATATAAAACACCTAAAGATGGTGTACTGGTGTAAACTGAGACTCTTCCAGTTAAAGAAGAACTGAAAACATCTTGGCAGAATGAGTAAACTGCACAAATAATAGTAGTTTTAGATGGATTGCTGATGTAGATGCCAAGAAAATAAGACAAACAACATACAAATATGTCCTACAGTAGTGATTCCTACAAAACTTCATAGGCTGTTTCAAATGGCAGTAGCTGATCTGCAGGTGCTCTTTATAGTTAATGAAGAGGAAAGATGTCAAAGTGGCACAATGCAGTATATGAAACACAAATATTTAATAATACTCCAGTCTATACAGTCTGGTCAAAAACTCCAGACTCCTGTTACACAGCAGCAGGATGTATAAGAAGAGTTTATTTGCAGAAACAGATACTGTAGCTCCATTTATTTAGAGATATCATTACTAAAACTGGAGATGTTAATAGTTTTCAGAAATCATGTTTTTACATTAAGTACGAAAGATTTCAATTGCAAAAAAAAATTGATTTATTAAAAAAAAAGTATGTGAACAAAAAAATGAAATGAGTGGCTCAGTGGTTATCACTGTCACCTCACAGCAAGAAGGTCACTGGTTCGAGTCCGAGCTAGGCCAGTTGGCATTTCTGCGTGGAGTTCGCATGTTCTCCCTGTGTTGGTGTGGGTTTCCTCCGGGTGCTCCAGCTTCACCCACAATCCAAAGACATGTGCTATAAGTGAATTGAATAAACCAAATTGGCTATAGTGTATGAATGTGTGTATGAATGAGTGTGCATGGGTGTTTTCCAGTACTGGGATGTGGCTGGAAGGACATCCACTGTGTAAAACATATGCTGGAGTTGTTAATTCTGCTGTGGCGACTCCTCATAAATAAGGGACTAAGCCAAAGAAAAATGAATGAATGAAAAATAAAATAACCTATATCATCCTTTTTAAATATAAGACTGTTAAGAGATGGTGGCAATTTTACTGGATGGAAACACAATGAAGAGATATAGCACTATGTTCCAACTCATTATCTGCATTAGATGGTTTTTACAGTTGCTGCGTCCCAATTCGCATACTTATACTACGACCTAAAAGTATGTACTTTTTTTGTGGAGGAAAAATATCTACTTTTGAGTGTGTAACAGAAGAGTATGCAAGCTTTGGGACATACTACTTCCTCGTTACACAGATCGTTGTGTTGCTTAGTTAAGCCCTGTCAATCATCCACATTTCTGTCGTATTTAATTTCCTACCTTATTGGAGAAGCAGCAGCAGCAGGATAATCTTCCATTCACGAGTCTTTCATGCAGTGAAATCTCCTCAGGTCTTTGGATAATTCTGCATTCAGACGGTAATGTCCAAACACGTCTTTATATAAGTTCAGTATTGTTGTTGCAGATGAAATTTAACACAGACAACGCTGTTTAAATATTCTCCAGTGGGCTAGATATTAATTAACAATCATACAAACATCTTTACCGAAGCCTCTCTGCTTGACGGTTGGTCTCGCGCGTCCATCATGTTTGTAGTTTGTTTACACTTTTCACCCGCGTTTTGTGATCTAATCGAATTCACGTCCAACGCGCAATGTACTGTGGGCAATATCAGCGGTTAGAGTATGGACGCTTCTACACTTAAAATTTTGACCGGAAATAGTAAACCATTCGGGAATTTTTGGCATACTCTTTTCAACATACTATGATTTGGGACATACTAATTCTATTTTCACATACTATTTAGGACGGATAGTATACGGATTGGGACGCAGCACGTGTCCAATCAAAACTGGACTCGAGTCCGAGTCCAAGTCCGAGTACCCCAACTCTATTGCTGCGTCCCAATTCGCACTTATACTATGACCTAAAAGTATGTACTTTTTTTGTGGAGGAAAAATATCTACTTTTGAGTGTGTAACAGAAAAGTATGCAAGCTTTGGGACATACTACTTCCTCGTTACACAGATCGTTGTGTTGCTTAAGAGCCCTGTCAATCATCCACATTTCTGTTGTATTTAATTTCCTACCTTATTGGAGAAGCAGCAGCAGCAGGATAATCTCCCATTCACCAATCTTTCATGCAGAGAAATCTCCTCAGGTCTTTGGATAATTCTGCATTCAGACGGTAATGTCCAAACACGTCTTTATATAAGTTCAGTATTGTTGTTGCAGATGAAATTTAACACAGACAACGCTGTTTAAATATTCTCCAGTGGGCTAGATATTAATTAACAGTCATACAAACATCTTTACCGAAGCCTCTCTGCTTGACGGTTGGTCTCGCGCGTCCATCATGTTTGTAGTTTGTTTACACTTTTCACCCGCGTTTTGTAGTTCTAATCGAATTCACGTCCAACGCGCAATGTACTGTGGGCAATATCAGCGGTTAGAGTATGGACGCTTCTACACTTAAAATTTTGACCGGAAATAGTAAACCATTCGGGAATTTTTGGCATACTCTTTTCAACATACTACGATTTGGGACATACTAATTCTATTTTCACATACTATTTAGGATGGATATTATGCGGATTGGGACGCAGCAAGTGATTTCTTTTTTACAGTTCATCCAGAGATCCTCTTCAAGACAGGACTTTCTATATGAAATTTGTACAAAATGTATACTAAAGTCAAAGAAAAACAAAAGTTTGTGAAAACCTATTTATGTACAGTAGCGGTGAATGAGTTGCAGAGAAGCTAACTTAAACTTGCTCTGAGAAATGCTAACTGTCAATCGTTATTTACTTCACTACGTCAGTTTACTGGTAAGAAGATTGATCAAATAGGCCTGTCGATAGAACGTTTGCGAAGAAATGTCATGCTCAGTTGTAAAAGTAATTTGCAGTATTTTCAAAATACAGTATTTTATTTTGATACATTTGTTTGTGGCTGTTGTGTTATGTACTTTATTTTGATACACATAAAATTGTGGTATTTTGTATTTTATTTTAAAATACATTTCAATGTATTTTTGATCATCCCTGATTGTTTGGATACCTTTCCATGATTCCCATCACTAACTTGCTATGCATGTTTTTTACTAAAACGGTACATAACTTTGGTGAAACTGTTTTTTTCTTGATGGTATTATTATTATTATTATTATTTTCATTCAAAATGATTAATTCTCTTCATTTCAGGATGGTGTGAAATCAGAGAACAGCCACATACATCTGAGAGTATCTAGCCAGGATGGCTCATTGGTTCAGTTCAAAATCAAGAGGCACACACCCCTCAGTAAACTGATGAAAGCATATTGTGACAGGCAGGTAAACGTAACTTTTAATATTTCTGTCTAATATATGAATCATTCATTTAGGTGCACAGGGTGTGAAAACTGGCTCAGTGAACATAATGGCCAATCGTGGGTAGGCATGGGATGATAACCGTTTTCAAGGTGTACCGCAGTTTGAAAAAGTCAAGGTTTTAAAACCGCCCAAATTTGTGTAATACTGTTCCTAAGGTATGTGTAAGATTTTTTATTTACATTTTTTTGTTTTTTAAGACAACCATATCTCCAGCAGAAAAGATATCCAAAGATCCAAAATATTATATAAATAAATGTTCCAAGGATGGCGCCGCGGATGGCCGCCTCGGTGTGGAGCTCTCCAGTGTTTGTACTATTTCTGTTATGCCTAGTTCACACTACAGGATTTTAAACATCTGCAGCTCGCTGTGCAGTTCACACTACATGACTTGATTTTGTGTCTTTTAATCACTGTGGTCTTCACACTCTTTGAAATAAAACTAACATATCTTTAACACCCTGACGGTTTCTAAATTTCTGTGTATGTTTTTCTAACATTGTTATTTTTTTAAATTACAAATCAGTAAAGAACTGAGCATTTCTACCTTTAATTACCATATTGGTCTAAACGACTGCATGCATGTCTGCTACTTTTCGCTGTGACTTTAAATATGCATGCATTTTTTGCCTAGCAACTTCCTGCTAAAATAAACAAAATTTTCTGATAGCAAAAACATAAATTTACTTCAGATATATCTTTCAAAACAGCATATTCTGTGCCGCGAAATAGCTTCTGTTTGAAAGTGAAAATGAAAGCGAGGCTCAGACCTCATGTTCTAGTATCTTAACTACATATTTATAGGCTGTATTACCAAAAAAGATAATATTTTTAGGGTAATGCTGTCATAAAATATGATGACAGACATTTAAAGCTTAATTTTAATATCGCAATAGAAGTTTTGAATGTAAATATGATGTGAGAAAGGTCAGAATGAGCACTATGGTAATTCTAATAGTTACAGAATTCTAGTTCCACTGTTAATAATATAGCCTACTCTTGTGTCCGTGTTAACACAGAATGAAGCGAGTGCATCGATGCCCATTCTGGCCAATCACAGACGTTTCTGTTCAGCTCCTGAACACACGGCCATTCAGCTCATGCTGATATGCTCTCTCATTAGCTGCAGCTCGTCACTACATATGACCACACGTGGGGTCGAGTCGGCCGACTGCTCTGGAATATTTAGCATGCTAAATATTGGATTTCCGTTAACTTCCAAATCGGGCTCAAATCAAGCTTAAAATCCTTTAGTGTGAACTAGGCATTAGTCTGTCGTGTTTTATGTTTATCAAACACGATCAGTTATACCATAACTAATCACCAACTGGATTTTGATTTCTCTGGCATTTTGCGGAACATTGTCATCGGCAGAGCAGCTGCACTGTGGAAGCGATACAAGACCCGCATGCGTGGGAAGAGAGCTGGCGCGCTCGTCAGGCTGAGACAGCGCGGCTTTAGAACGGCGCTGCCTAGCATCCATCTAGCGAATCTCCGCTCTCTTCCTAACAAAATGGACGAAATACTTCTACTCTCACGCAAAAACAAGAACTTTAACAACTCTGCTGCGCTGTGTTTCACAGAAACCTGGCTTAATGAAGCCATTCCGGACAGCGCATTACACCTACCGGACTTTCAGCTGTACAGAGCAGATCGCGATACTGAGTCAAATGGCAAAACGCGCGGTGGTGGGACATGCTTTTAAATCAACAGGAGGTGGTGTACGGATGTAACTGTGTTAAAGAAGATGTGCTGTCCTGATGTGGAAGTGCTTTTCATTAACTGTAAGCCGTTTTATGCACCGCGGGAGTTTTCCTCGTTCATTCTCATCTGTGTTTACATTCCACCACAAGCACACGTGACTACTGCGTTACAACACCTGTCTGATCTGATCACAGAGACTGAACAACGACACCCAGACTCTGTTTTTATCATTCTCTGTGACTTTAATCAGGCAAAACTCACACATGAGCTGCCTAAATTCAAACAGCACATCACCTGCCCCACCAGAGACAATAACATTTTGGATCATTGCTACACCACAATAAAGGATGCATATCGCTCCGTCACCAGAGCAGCTCTAGGACTCTCTGACCACTGCCTGGTTCATCTTATACCAACTTACAGGCAAAAACTTAAAACTACTAGGCCAGTATTAAGGACTGTTAAGAGATGGACCAACGACACAGAGCAGGTCTTACAAGCCTGTTTTGAATGCACTGATTGGAGTGTTTTTGAAGCTGCAGCCACCGACCTAGATGAGCTCACGGAGACTGTAACATCATACATCAGTTTCTGTGAGGAGTTATGCATCCCTACCAGGACCTACTTATCATTTAACAATGATAAACCATAGTTCACACCAAACTTAGACAGCTTCGTCACGCAAAAGAGGATGCCTACAGGAGTGGGGACAGGATTTTGTACAATCAGGCCAGGAACACACTGACAAAAGAGATTTGTGTGGCTAAGAAGAGCTATGCCAAAAAGCTGCAAAACCAGTTTTCTGCCAACGACCCAGCATCAGTGTGGAAAGGCCTGAAAGGCATCACTAATTATAAACACCATCTCCCAGTATCGACAGCAACAAACATCTTGCAAAGGAGCTGAATATGTTCTACTGCAGATTTGACACCTCTGACCAGACACCTCACACCCACCCGGACCATCTCCCTACACAGCCATCAACACCTCCAGCCATCTCCCTCTCCCCCCCTGCACTTCAGATCAGTGAGGATAATGAGCGTCAGATCCTCAGTAAACAGCCATCAACACCTCCAGCCATCTCCCTCTCCACCCCGGCACTTCAGATCAGTGAGGATAATGTGCGTCAGATCTTCAGAAAACAGAAAAGACGGAAAGCACCAGGTCCAGATGGTGTTTCCCCAGCCTGTCTGAGAACCTGCGCCGACCAACTGGCTCCTATTTTCACACAGATCTTCAACAGATCACTGGAACAGCGCAAAGTTCCATCTTGCTTTGAATGCTCCACCATCATCCCAATACCAAAGAAACCAAAGATCACAGGACTTAATGACTACAGACCTGTCGCCTTAACATCTGTGGCCATGAAGTCATTCGAAAGACTGGTGCTAGCATATCTGAAGGACATCACTGGACCTTTGCTAGACCCCCTGCAGTTTGCCTATAAAGCGAACCGGTCTGTGGATGATGCAGTCAACATGAGACGCAAAAGACCCCTCCATTAAGCTCTTGAAGTTTGCGGATGACACTACTGTTATCGGCCTCATCTGGAATGGTGACGAGTCTGCATACAAACATCCTCTGCACTTCAATCACCGTCTGGTTCAGCTCAGCTGCCAAAACTGACCTCCGTAGACTACAGCGAATAGTCCGGACTGCTGAACGAATCACTGGCACTGCCCTTCCTACACTTCAAGAACTGTACTCTTCCAGAGTGAGTAAAAGGGCTCGCAAAATCACTCTTGACGACTCACACCCAACACACTATCTGTTCGAACTGTTGCTATCTGGTCGGCGCTACAGAGCACCAAGCACAACAACAGCCAGACACAGGAAAAGTTTCTTTCCTCTACCTCATGAACAGTTAAATATTCCCCTACTGTACAATAAATGTGCAATACTTTCTCACACGCATTTGTACACAGCACCATATAACCTGTATATTTATAACATATCTGTACATACAATTCAACATCCAGATCTTTTTGACTAACTGCATCTCTGTTTAATGTTTATCCACTTTTTCTTCACTCATATTTAATTTTGTGTTGTCACTTGTCACTTTATGTACACTGGAAGCTTCTGTTGCCAAAACAAATTCCTTGTGTGTGTGAAGCACACTTGGCAATAAAACTGATTCTGATTCTGAAATATCATAAATCTTTAAAAAAATAGAATATATTGTTTTCAAAGGATAAAAAAGTTTTTGTTTTTTTACCCAGAGCAGTGAGCACAACACTGTGAAACCGTGATATTTTTATCTAAGGTTATCATACCGTCAGAATCTTATACCGGCCCATGCCTAATCGTGGGCTCAAAAAGCAGTGAGTACAATGCTGGTACCTCACTTTTTATAATTTTTTTAGGCCTACTTGGATTCATTCATTTATTCATTTTCTTGTCAGCATTGTCCCTTGCGGGGTCGCCACAGCGGAATGAACCACCAACTTATCCAGTACGAATTTTTACGCAGCGGATGCCCTTCCAGCCACAACCCATCTCTGGGAATTTCCACACACACACATTCACACTCATACACTACGGACAATTTAGCTTACCCAATTCACCTGTACTGCATGTCTTTGGACTGTGGGGGAAACCGGAGCACCCGGAGGAAACCCACGCGAACGCAGGGAGAACATGCAAACTCCACACAGAAACGCCAACTGACCCAGCCCAGCCGAGGTTCGAACCTGCGACCCAGCGACGTTCTTGCTGTGAGGCAACAGCTCTACCTACTGCGCCACTGCGTTGCCCTACTTGGATTATGCACTTTTATTATTTAACTTTGTGTATTTATTGTAAATCCTTCTGTTGTCTTCTGTTCAAAATTTACAATGTTTATTTTGCCCACTTGCATTGTTATTCTTAAAACAAATAATTAATCTGTGCATGTTAATCCACAAAAAAAATAATTTAAAAATGTCATCTGTCATTTCATCTAGAATATTTCATGCTGTCTAAGCAGCTATGTCAACATTTATCTCTGCACAGGGGTTAACAATGAAGCTGATTCGCTTCATGTTTGATGGCGAGTCAATTAAAGCAACTGACACACCAGCTCAGGTACATTCAGTGCTATAATCAATTCTGAATGTCTTTGTGCTTAAAACAAGCATGCAATTTATACAGTGTTTTTCTATTTGCAGTTGGAAATGGAGGATGAGGATGCCATCGAAGTGTTTCAGGAACAGATAGCAGGCCTGATATAACAAACAACCTCTGACATTATCACCAGTCCACTTTGTTTTGTTCTGTTTTATTTTTGTGTGTGTTTAATGTAGTGTTTAATACACTGACCTCACTCCACACAGCAAAATCCTTCCTTACTGAGAAATCAATCTTCTCACACATCTGATAAATTACATCATCTTTTAATCTATTTGACTAAACAGTGATATTTTATCAGATGTGTGTACTAAGACAAACAGCCTTTTGATTGGTAGACAGATTTATATTTATTTATTTATTTTTGAGGCCAAAATATTCTTCCATTTTTTTTATAAGTACTGTTTTGTTTACTCTGAGCCTTTGGGCTTTTATATAAATATATTTTGTATATGTTGATTTATTTAATCTTTTTTTTTACTCAAGACGAGTTTGTTCTGTAACTTGTTGTGAATTGAATCATTGATTAAGGTTTTACATTAAAATAAAGCAGTTTTACAGAATTAGTTAATTCTTAGACGTTTTGCTTTGGTATTGTTTTTTTTTATGTTTCTTTTAAGTTAAAGCAGACATTGCATTACCGCTTATGCCACAGTCATATCACCCTGCAGCCCAAGACCAGTTGCTCATTTAAGCAGGGCTGAGCCTGGTCAGTATCTGGATGGGAGACCAAATGGGAAAATCTAGGTTGCTGATGGAATTTGTGTTAGTGAGGCCAGCAGTGGGCGCTCAACCTGCGGTCTGTGTGAGTCATGCCTCAGTAAAGTGAAGGGGACACTATAGACCAGGGGTGCTCAACCCTATTTCTGGCGATCGACCTTCCTTCAGTTTTCAGTTGCAGCCCTTATCAAACACACCTGCCTGTAATTATCAAGTGCTCCTCACGTTCTAAATAATTGGTTCAGGTGTGTTTGATCA
>LR812524.1:29379396-29544396 GCA_903798195.1 Danio kyathit | reverse complement strand
AATTCAAAGGTGTCTATAATTCAATCTACATGTTCTCTGTTTCCATGTTGTGGGGATGTCAGTGAGAAAACATGTCCCTTAGGAAGACGTGAAAATTGTTTGTTCAGAAATTAAAGCTGACAAGACATGAACAGGAAACAAGAGCATAAGTGAATATAAGAGAGTGTTTTTTGGATTTTAAGATTTCAGATTTTAATGCTAATCTGTATTTGTTGTCCATTTTAGAGTGCTGCGTCCACCTGGTGGAGGTTCAAATATATGCTTTGGCACAGATGAAGAGAAACCTGTGAAAAAAAATAAAATGGCATCTAGTATATTTGCTGAACCTGAGGACCCTCATGCCCATCGGAGGAACAATCCACCAGGTGCTGGTTTATTTAAGCTTTGTCACTTTTTCAATATAATACTTCGATACAATCATTTGCTTGCCTTTAAAGATGACTAAACTTTAGACAAAAGACGACATATTTAAATAATCGTGTATAGGTAAGCCCTTCTTTAAATTGAATTATTTTCAGAGATAAATTGCTTTCTAGCAAGGTAACTTGGCATGATTCACTTTGATGAGAACCACTTGTGGTGTGTTTTAGGTTCCATCTAATTACACCTAAAATAACTAATACATTCAATCATTTTCTTTTCGGCTCAGTCCCTTTATTAATCTGGGGTCGCCACAGCGGAATGAACCGCCAACTTATCCAGCATATGTTTTACGCAGCAGATACCCTTCCAGCTGCAACCCATCACTGGGAAACATCCATACACACTCATTCACACACATACACTATGACCAATTTAGCCTACTCAATTCCGTATGTCCTTGGACTTGTGGGGAAAATCGGAGCACCCGGAGGAAACCCAAGCGAACACGGGGAGAACATGCAAACTTCACACAGATACGCCAACTGACCCAGCCGAGGCTCGAACCAGCAACCTTCTTGCTGTGAGGCGAACGTGCTACCCACTGTGCGACCATGCAGCCCCATAACTAATACAATATGTGAATATAATAGTTCACTCATCCTCCACCTGTACCAAACCGGTATGAGCTGTTTTTATTGGTTGTGCACAGTTGATGGCCACCATTGACTTCCATAGTAGGAAAAAATACAATGTAAATTGTGAACAAACCCTGCTGAAAAATCCAGCTTAAACCAGCCTAAGCTGGTTGGCTGGTTTTAGCTGGTCGACCAGCCTGGTTTTAGAGGGGTTTTGGCCATTTCCAGGCTGGTTTCCAGCCATTTCCAGCCTGGTCTTAGCTGGTCAGGCTGGAAAATGACCAGCTTAAACCATCTAAATCAGCTTGACCAACCTGGTTTAAGTTGGACATAGCTGGTTTTGGCTGGTCAAGCTGGTTTTAGCTGGTCAACTCCCAGCCTGACCAGCTAAGACCAGGCTGGAAATGGCTGGAAACCAGCCTGGAAATGGCCAAAACCCCTCTAAAACCAGGCTGGTCGACCAGCTAAAACCAGCCAACCAGCTTAGGCTGGTTTAAGCTGGATTTTTCAGCAGGGAAGTGAATTACTCCTTTAATTTACTCACCTTTCAGAGTTCTAAATGTGCTCATGATTGTATTTTTTGTGTAGCAATGTCTTTGCTATTAGTGTGTTTACACAAACACAACTTTTGAATTCAATTTTTGTTGACTGCAAGTATTGTATGGTTAATTAACACAAATGCCACAGATGCTTTTAACGTTCTCATTTGTTTTAAAGGTGGGAAACCTACAGGTGTGTTGTGTGGAGAACCATCTGCCCCTCTCAGAAGATGTACTGCTCAACCAGTCATCCACAGTAACAGCACAGTTGACAATAATGTGCCTGTGGTAAGACGCGGAAGTGGCTTCAGGCATTATTGGCTCAAAACAAACTTTGAACTTGAATAGTCATTACACGTTCAAACTGATTGCTCAATTTTAAATGCTCTTTCTAAAATCTATTTTTGGGGATATGCTTTTATTTTTGCACAGAATGGTGATGAAGGCCCAATCAGTGTCGGTAAGTGTTTCATTAACTCATATGTTTCACTCATGTTATATATACAGTATACAGGCGTTGGACAATGAAACTGAAACACTGACAAATGTATTATTGGAGGTTTCATGGCTAAATTTGACCAGCCTGGTGGCTGATCTTCATTGATTGCAAATTCCACCAGTAAGAGCAGCATGTGAAGGTTTTATTAGCAGAGTAGTAGCACAGTTTTGCTTAAAATATTGCAGTGCACACAACATGGTGACATATCAGTGTTCAAAAGAGGACAAATTGTTAGTGCGTGTCTCGCTGGAGCATCTGTGACAGCAAATCTTTGTAATGAATCAAGAGCCACAGTATCCAAACAAACCCAGGACAAACCACATTCAACAGGAGTAACTGTAGATGCAAAAGGAAGCTGTCTGAAAGGGATGTCTGGGTGCTAACCGTATTGTATCCGAAAAAATTAAAAATCAAAGCTGCCCAAATCACTGCAGAATTAAATGTCATCTCAAATTTCCTGTTTCCCGAAAGTGAAGTTGAACATCTCCCATGGCCTGCGCAGTCACCTGGACCGAATATTATTGAGCCACTTTGGGGTGTTTGGAGAAGCAAGTCAGGAAATGTTATTCTCCACCAGCATGGTTCAAGATCCCTTTGGCCACTGTGCAAGACTTGTATCTGTCATTCCCATGACCAATTGATGCTGCATTGGCTGCAAAAGGAGGCCCTAAACCATACTAATGAATTATTGTGGTCTAAAACCAGGTGTTTCAGTTTCATTGTACAACCTTTGCATATCTGTGTGCGTGTGCGTGTGTGTGCGTGTGTGTGTGTGTTTTACAAAATAAAGAGTTTTTGATAAAGTGTCCTGGGCTCTCATTTATAAAACTTTGCATATAATCCTTCCTAAAAGTGAATGTATGGCAGAATACATTTGTATTAATTTATTAAGGATTGTACTGTATGATTTAAAAAGTGGGAATTGGTGTGCACATGTTTCACCCCTGTTTCATGTGTACACCATGTTTATAAATGAGACTCCTGGTTATTTTTCAAAACAATGTTTCACTAACATGGTATGGCCACTGCTAAATTAGCTTTAAATTATGAAATTACGCAAACAGACAAAACAAACAACTGTTTATAAACATTTCAGTAATTTTGATATCTACCGTAACAACAAAAAAACAACAACAAGAAAATTGCTTTAAATGTTTAATCTTTTAATACTGTTTATTGCTTTTAACATGTTTGAACCAACCATATTTCATAGTGTTAACAACGTATGTTGTAGGGAGCAGCTACAGCTTTCACATGGTCACCCACTGAAGTCAAGCAGCGTTGTGTATGGTTAGTACCTAAGGGTGCTTTCACACCTGCCTTATTTAGTTCGGTTGAACCGCACTAGAGTTCATTTTCCCTCTTGGTGCGGTTCGTTTGGGCAGGTGAGAACGTAGCAATCGCACTCGGGTGCGCACCAAAAGCGCACCAAAAAAGCGTACCGAGACCTGCTTGAAGAGGTGGTCTCGGTACGCTTTCAAACGAACCCTGGAGCGGTTCGTTTGTGGTGAGAACGTGATCCAAACTAAAACAGACCCAACCGCAAAAAAGTACTGCGCCTTTTTGGACTAATCCAGCTGCTGTAGTGCGATGCGCTGTCTATCTTATGGGGTTTGGAGGAAAAATATTTGTTGACAGCGCTTTACCAACAGTTTTAAACAGAGAGAGAGAGAGAGAGAGAGAGAGAGAGAGAGAGAGAGAGAGAGAGAGAGAGAGAGAAACATTACCTGATGGATCATTGGTAATATTTCCGAAAGATGACCATGTCGCAGTTTAGCTAAATTATTTCACGCCTTCTCCTAATGCTTTCGCCGATTGCAATGCATTAAAACATTGTTTTCCAGCCCCAGCCGCCCTTCATTCTCGAAATGTATAGTTTGTCTAAAGTGATGCATACAAACTACATAGTATACTATGACCAGGGATACTGCGTCAGCCAGCGCAGCGACATTGTGTGTCTGCCGGTTTGTTTATTTGCGGTAGTTCCACGTGAATTCTGACCAATTGAAAAGCAGTTTAGGAAATGCGTTCAATAACATCTGGCCAGTGAGTGATGTAGATTTTGTCACATGACTGCATTTTGGTTCGTTTCAACTGGTTCGGACCAAAGCAATCAGTGTGGTGTGAAGGGGACCCAAAACGGCAGAAAAATGCTACAATGTATCATTTGTTGCCTTTGGTCCGGACCAAATGAACCGAACCACATATGTGAAAGCACCATAATGGCAGACTGCATGGGAAAACTAGTTGGTTGCTGGAAGAAGTTCTAGTGAGGCCAGCAGGGGGTGTCGTTGAGGACTTTAACTAAGGTTCTACTGTGGTCATTAAAATTTCAGGCTGTACTTTGAAAAGACTAGGGGTGTGATCCCAACACCTTGTCCAAACATGCACATTGTCCATCATGGCCTCCTGTATCTAATACAGTTTTTTCAATTATTTTGCCACAAATTTCAGAACCCTGATGTCACTTTTCAAAACTCTAGACACAAAACTCTAAACAATCACAACTTTTAACACAGACTCTCCAGTGTTCAAAACATTGCATGCTGCATTAATTTATTTAGAGAAGCCTTTGCATTTGCTGAATTATTGGTTCACACAATCCTTTTATCATATAAATACTACAGGAACATTTAGATCACCAGCACACAAGATACACATCGTTTAATCATTAACAATCATTAAATATTGTTTTGTTTTTTTAATTTGTTTTTTTTGTGTCCTGAGTTTTGAAAATTGACACCAGGGAAAAACTGAAGCGCTATGAACACTTTCCAGATGCACTGTGTTTCAACATCTTCTAATAAGATATTATTGTTGGTCTGTTAACAAGGACTAGAATTGAATGAAAGCAAAGGTTGCACTACTTATATACGGTATCATCTCAGATAGGGACATTGACTCACTTTTGTCCCAATTTATTGTAAAGCTTGAAAACTTTTCAAGGATTCTAATAGAAGAGTTGGAAGTTGGATGTGCATCAAATGCTTCCAAAGGTTCAGTCTTGGCATCTTCCTCTATATAATGTAAAAATGTCTGAGAGTGTAAAGAATGTGAAGACTGAAGCTTTTGGGTTCTCATAAAATTTTAATCCACTTAACCAGTTTTAAGTGTTTAAATTTGTCCAAATGTTTTAATCAAGTTGTATACAATAATGTGATCATTATTTCGCATGTCCTTTTGTTTTGCTATTCACAGATAGCACAGAAGAACCTGAACCTGTTCAGGAGCAGAATGAGACAGCAGCTCCTTCTTCCCTGTCCACAACTGAGGAGCCTGCCGCTGGGCTTCCCTCCGGCCGGAGAAACCCACCGGGGGGCAAATCCTCGCTAGTCTTAGGCTAAAGATTTGCCTGATTTAAAGAAAAGATCTGGGCCTATGCGAAACGAGCATCTCAGAGTTCATGTGCTGTTCTGTGGTCAGTGCTCATCCTCTGCGTAACTATTTCTAAAATGACAAACTGATTCAAGTGATTCAGATCAGGACAATTTAGTGACTGAAGCGTGTCACAAATTTCTGAGCTTGTTCAAAGAATATCTTTGAATGTGTTAAGTGTTGCTGTCTTGGTCTTGTCTTGACTGAAGAACCTTGATAAATGAAGAGCAGATCCCGGTTATGCACTGCTACTCTTAGATTCCACAAACCATAGGCCACAATTTGCCATCACAGTTCTGCCATTCAATACATTTTGCCATCAGTGGTCAGCATTTAGTAATTTAAACTGCATTCATGTAAGCCTAAAAAAAATCTCTCCCTGATTCAGTGTGTATGTATTAAGTTTGGTCAGCACTTTATGAACCATGGTGCCCAGTTTCTGGTGCCTCAGACCTGCTGATGAACTATTCTGTATCGCATCTATCACTGCAAACATATGTAGATGTAAGGAAAAAGAATAAACATTGATTTACTGAGTGCAGAAGACATAAACAAAAGATGTAACATCTGGTTAGTCAGTTCCACAATAAATCATTGCTTGTGCAAACAGGAACGTGGTTAAAAGAGCAACAACCTGAGAGTGCAATGAACTGTTCTAGTCATGAACAGGTGTGCCAGAAAAGGTGCATGTGAGCAAGCTATTAGTTGTGTTTGTTACAGAACATAAAGTAATAAAATGTGTACACGAGTACAAACAACAGCCAGTGTACAGCCATTGTTTATTCAACAAGAATCTTCTTATTGCCTTGTTATTTTACACATGCCAAAAAGTCTTTTTTTAAATACATTAACTTTTCTCAAAATGAAATGAATAAATAAACAAATAAAACTTGTATAAATGAAATTGTCTGTGTCGTCCTGAGAATAGATAGCAAAGTCGCTGTCGTCCAGTACAAATACCTTATTTGTTTAGGCCTATTCATAAGAGTGTATAATACAGAGTAAGCTGTTCTGTGAAAAGGGGTGTTTTGAAGTAACAGCTATACAGTCATAACGAAAGTGAAAGTATCTTACTGTCACAACGTGTAAACAAAAGCCCTCAAATCTGCAGGTGGCAGCAGTGCTCTCTCTCACTTTCTGAGTGTGTTATTGTGTTTTTGTCATTAAAATGTTTTATTCGTATTCTTCTCTGCCTATTACTGTTATTATTTTAACAATGTATAAATCATAAAGGGAGTTAATTTAGCAAACAAGACTAAATGACATCTTTTTCCAACTGCTTACACACATTTTCAAAACAGTGTCACCTTTTTTTAAAACTCTACACACTATTCTCAAACTGCACACACAAAATGCAGAATGCCTCACATCTTCTTTAAAATGTAACACTGCATTCAAAATGCCATAAACACATGTCAGAATCAAGCATTTGCATCAAATGACAAACACTTCTATCATAATATAACACTTTTGGATATACCATGTAAACACTGTTGGTCTAAACCTAAAGCTCTTTGCTCTCTAGGCTTATATCTACATTTCAATACAATGTTCTACAGTGAAAGTAATCTGCTGAGAGGGGATACAGGTTACAAAACCATGAACATGCTGTATGTAAAAAAAAAAAAACATGTATAAGGCGAAAGTATATTCTCCAGAATACAGATAAAAACTTGTGTGTGTGTGTGTGTGTGTGTGTGTGTGTGTGTGTGTGTGTGTGTGTGTGTGTGTGTGTGTGTGTGTGTGTGCGGAGGGGTGGGGGGTGGGGGTTTCTACAGGGGGGGAGAACCGTACATTTCTTGAAGAAGCTTCATGCAGGCGTAGAGTTGGCCATCATACACTTTACAGTGCCAGGCTGAGAAAAAAAATTCTCTATTCTTTTCTAAAGGAATTTAGCATTTAGAAAAGGTGAATATGAGGGTAGGTAGAAAACTACAAATTGTGGATGGGTGGCAAACCAGTATTTTTTGGACCAGAACACCTATTTGACCCATTAACACAAGCCTAAACTACAGTAAAGCAGTGACTGGTTAGTGATCAGTAACAGTTTTTCCAACTGCCAAACACACATTTTCAAACCCGTGTCACCTTTTTTCAAAACTCTACACACAATTCTCAAAACTGCACACACAAAATGCAGAATGCCTCACATTTCCTTCAAAATGTAACTGCATTCAAAATGTCATAAACACATGTCAGTATGAAGCATTTGCATCTAAATGCAAACACATCTTTCATAATAGTAAATGTTTGGGTATACCATGTAAACACTGTTAATCTAAATCTAAAGCTCTTTGCTTTTTATAAGCTTATATTTACAATTCAATCCAATGTTCTCATATGAAAATAATTTGCTGAGAGGAGTAACAGGTACACTGTAAACGGCAATGACATGAAGAAACAAAAAATCTTCATTAGGCCAAGCATGTTATGATGAAGTAGTATACTGTTCTATAAAGTAGCATACAACAAAACACACTGTATGTAAAAAAATAAAAATGAAACATAAGTATTCAATTCAATTCACCTTTATTTCTACAGCGCTTTTACAATGCAGATTGTGTTAAAGCAGCTTCACATAGAAGATTATAGTAAATTGAAACAGTGTCAGTCAAGTTTTCAGTGTTTAAGTTCCGTTCAGTTTAGCTCAGTTCAGTGTGGTCTAATAATTACTACTGAGAGTCCAAACACGGAAGAGCAAATCCATCGATGCGCAGCTCTACAGATCCCAAACTATGAAGCATGCAAGCCAATGGCAACAGCGGCGTGGGAAAAACTTCACCAATTGGCGAAAGTGAAGAATTTAAAAAACCTCGAGAGAAACCAGGCTCAGTTGGGCACGACCATTTCTCCTATGGCCAAACGTCTTGAGCAGAGCTGCAGTCTAGGTGCCGGAGGCTGGAGAATGCTGGACCTCAGCGAAGACTCGTCTGTCCCTGGAGCGTCACAGGAATCAGTCTCTTTCGCTCCACTCTTCCATGACCAGTTAGCGTAGCTGCTGTTCATAGTGTATATAAACGAGATGCAAAGACCTGCGTGGGGCACACTCATGCGTCATACCGCTAAGTGATGCACTGAGTATTTGCTTTGCTAAAAAGATCATTTTTAATCTAGTTTTGAATTGCGAGAGTGTGTCTGAGCCTCGGACATTATCAGAAAGGCTATTCCAGAGTTTAAGGGCCATAAATGAGAAGGCTCGACCTCTTTTACTCGACCTTTGCTATTCTACGTACTACCAGAAGCCCTGAGTTTTAAGATCTTAAAGAGCGGGTTGGATTGTAGCGAGACAGAAGGTTGGTTAGTTAAACAGGAGCTAGATTATTTAAAGCTTTATAGGTAGGAAGCAATATTTTATATTCAATACGAAACTTAACAGGCAGCCAGTGTAAGGAGGGTAAAATTGGGGTGATATGATCATATTTTCTAGACCTGGTAAGAACTCTGGCAGCTGAATTTTGTACTAGCTGAAGTTTGGTAATAGAGGATGCTGGGCAGAGCATTACAGTAATCTAGCCAAGAAGTCATGAAAGCATGGACTAGGTTTTCTGCATCTGATATGGATAGTATACTTTGTATTTTAGCAATATTTCTCAGATAAAAGAAGGCAGTTTTTGTGACATGGGATATATGATTTTCAAAAGTTAAATTGCTGTCTACTATGACACCCAGATCTTTTAAAGATCTTTTAGAGGTAACGCTAACTTTGTATCCCTCTAATTGCAGGTCGAGTTGTGAGAACTGCTGTGTACAGGATTTAGGCCCAATGAGTAATAATTTTGTTTTGTCTGATTTTAAGAGAGAGTTTAAGTAAAGCAAAAGTATGCTCTTTAGAATACAGTTTCAAGAGTTCACACTTAGCTGGTGATTGATTATAAAGCTTGTTTGGCCTGCTGTCCCGGGAGAGAGCCCTGAGCTCAAAAGATCCTTGAGCCCGGGGCTCCCTCCTGTTGCAAGGCGAGAGGGGAGTTTGAGCTCAGGTAGAACTTGAGAACTCCCCTACTGTAGAAGCTAATGAACATATAGATATTGCTCCTAAGAGATAGCTACCCGCCAAGAGCCTGTCTATGGTGCTAATTTGGATTAGTCAATTAACTTAAGTTGCATGTTTTTGGACGGTGGGAGGAAACCGGGGGACCCGGAGGAAACCCACACGAGCACGGGGAGAACGTGCAAACTTTGCACAGAAACGTCTGCTGGTTTTGATAATGGCCAGAACCAAAGACGTTCTTGCTGTGAGGCAACAGCGCTAACCACTGGGCCACCGAGCCAACCATCTAGAAAAGGAGGAGTAGGGATGGAAGGGAAGATTCTTCAAAACGAAGATGTCTGTGGTATGAAACCTAGGGCTCTTATAGTGGCCTAGGACTTGTCTGGTTGGTGAATAATCAATTGGATAATGTGGGGCAGCTGCAAGCAATCATAAGCACGTGATCCTCTCGAAATTAGTTTATAAATAAACTCAACTTCAAGAGTTCACACTTAGCTGATGATTGATTATAAAGCTTGTTTGGCATGCTGTCCCGGGTGAGAGCCCTGAGCTCAAAAGATCCTTGAGCCCGGGGCTCCCTCCCATTGCAAGACGAGAGGGGAGTTTGAGCCTTTAGTTAGCTCGGGACAGCAGCCGCGTTTGGAGAACCCCCCAAAAGGCAGATGGAACAATACTATTGTTCCATCAGCTGCTGGATATAATATCGATAGATTAGGAAAGAGAGGCTCCTGTGGGAGCAGAGGGAAGTAGACTCCTGCGGGAGTCTAGGCAGGGGTGTAGGGGGGGTTGGATCGAATACACTCCTGCGGGATTAAGTGCTGGGGTGGGTAGGCTCCTGCGGGAGTCAGGAAAGGTTTTTGGGGGATCAAGACTCCTGCGTGAGGGGGTGTGAGGTGGCCTGGGGGGGCATGAACTCCTGCGGGAGTTGAAGATCGGGGAACTCCTGTGGGAGTTAGAGCTTGAGGAGTGAGGGCCTAAATAGAAGGAGTAAAAGCAGCGGAATAATCAATGCTGAAAGAAGACAGTTAGCAGAGAAAACTTGATGCTGAAGAAGAAAATTAGTGGAGTAATTTAAAGCTGGAGGCAGAGGGAATTGGGGTGTTGTAGTGTAAGGATAAAAAGATAAGGGAAGAGATGGAAGGGGGGGGGGGGGGGATGAAAAGGTAGCAGAAGCACTCAACGCTGTAAGGAAATAAAGAAGGAGCAAATAAGTGCCAGTGGGGAAATAGAGGAAGTGACGGGGGATCTCGATGCCGGAAAGAAGAAAAAGAGTTTTTTTTTAAATTTTTTATTAAATAATAGGGGCCGGGGAAGGGCAATGACTGACTCCTGCGGGAGTCAAAGCTCGGGGTAACTCCAGCAGGAGTCAGAGCTGAGGGGGGCATTTCTCCTGCTGGAGTCTGGGAAAGGGACTTCTGCAGGAGGTGGTCAGGGCGAGACTCCTGCGGGAGTCGAAGCTCGTTTTAGTCACTCCTGCAGCAGTTAGAGCTGGGGATTGAGAGCCTATGAGAAGAGATAAGAGTAGTGGAGTAACTCGATGCTGGAAGGAAGTTTGTATTGATGGAATAAGAAAAGTAGGAACTCGACCCTGAAATTAGGAGGGAGGGTTTTATAGAGGGGGGGGGGAAGTCGCAGAAGCACTCAACGCTAGAATGAAGTTTAAAAAAGGGGCGTATGAATGCCAGAAGAGAGATAGAGGAAAGGGCGGAGAATCTCGACGCTAGAAGGAAGAAAAGGAGAAGGGGTATCCATGTACACTTGTATATGCATATACGCATGCACATCTACATACGTGCATATATACCCACACATATACGCACACACAAACACACACACACACATGCATAAAAACATATGAGTGACCCCTGCGGGGGTCAGAGCCATGGGGGGGATCCAGTAAGAATGTAGAGGAAGGAGGGGGCAGTGATGGCTCTTACTGGATGCGTGACTGTGAAGGGGTGGCCAGGCATCGGCTTGGAGTGACTCCTGTGGGAGTCGAAGCTCAGGTTATACCCCTGCGGGGGTCAGAGTTGTTGGGTGGTGAGGGGCGCGAAGGTGAAGCATAGCAGTGCTTGGGAAACAGAAAGTTAGGAAAAAAGGGGTGCAAAAGCTAGCGAAGTGGCACCAACGCTAGATAGAGGTTTAGTGAGGAATAGAGGCAGGGTTGAGCTCGAGCCTTTAGTCTGGAGTATGGCATTAGCTGGTTAGATGAAGGAAGGAGGTTAGATGAGAGTCAAAAGCAAGGAGTAAATTGCTAGGGGAAAACAGCAGAAGCAATCAATGCTGGCAGGGAGAACAGAGAGCTGAGGTGATAGGTGAGGCTCTTGTGAGAGCCGAAGCTCGTGTTGACTCCTGCGGGAGGCTGAGCTTATGGTGATGCTAAGATGGAGGTAAGAGTTTAGATGAGAGTCAAAGGCAAGTAGTAAAGAGCTAGGAGGAAACAGCGGAAGCCCTCAATGTTGGCAGGGGCAACAGAAAGGTGAGGTGATAGGTGAGGCTCTTGTGAGAGCCGAAGCTCGTGTTGACTCCTGCGGGATTCTGAGCTGAGAGTGATGCTAAGATGGAGGAAAGATTTTAGATGAGTCAAAGGCAAGGAGTAAAGAGCTAGGAGGAAACAGTGGAAGCACTCAACGCTGGCAGGGGCAACAGAAAGGTGAGGTGATAGGTGAGGCTCTTGTGAGAGCCGAAGCTCGTGTTGTCTCCTACGGGAGTCTGTGCTTAGGGTGATGCTAAGATGAAGGAAAGAGTTTAGATGAGTCAAAGGCAAGAAGTAAAGAGCTAGGAGTAAAAAGCTAGGAGGAAACAGCGGAAGTACTCCACGCTGGAAGGGGCAACAGAAAGGTGAGGTGATAGATGAGGCTCTTGTGAGAGCCGAAGCTCGTGTTGACTCCTGCGGGAGTCTGAGCTTAGGGTAATGCTAAGATGGAGGAAAGAGTTTAGATGAGTTAAAGGCAAGGAGTAAAGAGCTAGAAGGAAACAGCGGAAGCACTCAATGCTGCAGGGGCAACAGAGAGGTGGGGTGTAGGTGAGGCTCCTGCGAGAGCCGAAGCTCTTGTTGACTCCTGTGGGAGTCTGAGCTTAGGGTGATGTTAAGATGGAGGAAGGAGGTTAGATGAGAGTCAAAGGCAAGGAGTAAAAAGCTAGGAGGAAACAGCGGAAGCAATCAATGTTGGCAGGGGCAACAGAAAGGTGAGGTGATAGGTGAGGCTCTTGTGAGAGCTGAAGCTCGTGTCGACTCCTGCGGGAGTCTGAGCTTAGGGTAATGCTAAGATGGAGGAAAGAGTTTAGAAGAGTCAAAGGCAAGGAGTAAAGTGGTATCAGGAAACAGCGGAAGCACTCAACGCTGGCAGGGGCAACATAAAGGTGAGGTGATAGGTAAGGCTCTTGCGAGAGCCAAAGCTCGTGTGGACTCCTGCGGGAGCCTGAGTTTAGGGTGATGTTAAGATGGAGGTATAATTTCTGGAAAGAAAAACAAAAAGTCAGCGATTTGGTTTGCAACAGGGCACATATTCAGCAGACATAATAAATAGTTTTTGGCTGATGTCAATATGAGGCGTCTTAAAAGTGGCGTTAAGGGTTGTGAGTAGGAATGCCTTTGTTTATGCATTGTACTGTGGCTTCCTTAATCTGTAATTATTAGATAGAATCCTTTTGTCAAAGAATTTGCGAGTTGCACTGTTTATGGGACTAATACATGACATCTTGAAGGGTGGGGCAAAGAGCGGTCCAATCATAAAGGGGTTGTCGATCTCTTTTAAATTAACATGATCGACAGTTTCAGATTCTGCAGTAGCTTTAGAATGTATGTAGAGTGTAATAGGAGGATCAGCTTCTGGCGTTGGCTGTCAAAATGAGAAACAAGAGAGAATCAGAAATTAATTTTTACAACATGATACGTGTACGGCAGGCACAATGAAATGTTTTAGCTGATGTCCATGCAAGGCGTCTTAATGAGTGCATGGGCAACTGTGAATGGAAGCGCCTTTTGTTAATGCATGGTACGATACCTTCGTAGACGCAATGCATAGATGGTAGAGGTGGTCATTCATCCCCCCGCAGGAGGGCTTATGAATGGAGAGCTGAAGATATGGGGCATGGCTTGGAATACTGAGTAGGTGAAGTGATAGTGGAGTTTGAATGTTTAAAATGCAAATGTATCTAACAGAGTCGATGGATGGACTCCCATTCATAGCAGTCAAGCGGGAAGTTTGTTTCTTTGCCGTTTTCACATCCAACCGACTTCCTATTATGAACTCACATATGACACTTGTGTATGAACATATGAGTCACTGGGATATTATGATTGGACTTCTGTGCTTGATGTGTTGAATGTTTTTCAATAGCTGGGTAATAATCTTTTCAGGAGTTAAATGGCTATAAGACGTGGCAGAGGATTATATATATATATATATATATATATATATATATATATATATATATATATATATATATATATATATATAAATTTTTTTATTAATTAATTAATTTATATTTCAATTAATTAATTAATTAATTTATAAATAAATAATAATAAATAATAATTTATTTATTATTATTTTATTTATTTAAACATAAACTGTCAACATCAAATGCTGAACTTAAAAACTATGTCCCGACTTAGTGTGAATGTTAGTTATGGGGTTTACTTTAATCCATAAATAATAACATTACGTTTGGAATCTTAATGTGATTAAAATTACGAGCATATCTGGCCTAGTTCATTCACAAAGTCAGAGTCCATTCTTAAAGGGTCACATTACACCAAAACACATTTTTTGAGCTGTTGACAGTCATATATCTGTCCCACGCTGCTATAAACACTAATAGGACACATATTTTTCACTAACAAGTGAAAATTGTTTTTGCATTATTTTGAGCAAATTAGTTCTTCCGGTTTGAAACGAATTTCTGAATCTGCGTCACGCTGATTAGATGCTTGTGTGTGTTGCAGCATGGAGAGTGGATGTCTGTACCTGCGAGTACATCGGGACGTCTCTGAGTGTGCGGCATTAATTCATGAGAAAGACTTTGTTCAAACCAATCAGCGCGCTCTATTGTGTACTTCATTAATATGCATGATAGCCACGAAGACTGTTATGCCGAATTATGCCGGTTTTGAGAAATCACCAACAAATGCCTGGAATCACAGGCAAATCGGTGCTCGTTCACGTGAGTCACAGTCACATACAATCACACAGTATGAACTATCAAGGACGTGATATGAGAGAATCGCCGATGAGTCGCCGATGCCCGTGAGATATTTGGCATGCTAAATATCTGGAGCTGTCAGCGATTCAAATCATGGCGTGTAAAATGTGTTCTGGTTGAAAATAACATCAGCAATAACCTACAGCCAATGAGAGAGCAGCATTCACGCATACGGGTACATGCAGGCCAGCGGGAGGCTGGGGGAGAATTTAAAAGCAGGACTTTTGTTTTCAGTTTATTTGGACCCAAGAAATGAAGGAAAAACTAGTGTAAATTTGGCAGGAGCACTGTGTCTGTTTGACGTGTCATCTGAGCAATACCACAACCAGGTCGAAAAGTAAAAAAAGTTGAGGAGAAATTCTCTTCAAAAGCCAGGTGAGCAACACAAGTTTCTAAAGCTAAAGCCTTCTTATTCCATTATGTAGTTAATAACGAAAGATATATTACGTGACCTTGCGTTGTTTCCATGTCACGTCTCGCGTTTGTTTGGTTGTGAGACATAGTTTAGACAAAGTTGTCTGTGATTCTTCCTATTTTAAAGTCATGCAGTATGAACTCTCCTGTCGCCGATCCATCCTACAATGTAAACACAGCACAGACAAAACACTATCCCAGATAGTCATGCAGTGTGAAAACATCTGTGACCCGACTACTTTGAAAATCATGCAGTCTGAACTCGGCATTACAGTGTTCAGACGACAGAGAGACGCCACGTTGTGTTGCTAAAACAAGTCAAAGAACGAGAATTTGGAGACATGGGTCGTCCGTGTTGCATTTATTATTGTGCTGCAACAAAGGTTTTGTTTTCATTTCCCCGCTATGAAAGGGCAGCTGGACTCACGTGTGGATTACAGTGCACGTGACAGAATGCGTTTGTAAGGAAACATTTTTTACCCGAGAGCTTTTCGCATCTGGAAATGGTGAAATTCGCATTTGCTGCTCGTCTCCTTTTTAAAAAGACACAGATCCAGTTTGTATTTATTGTCCTGTGTCTACAGATTTGGTAAGTGTGTGTGAGAGCAGTGCCCTTTGATTGTTTATTCAGATGGCACTTCGTATCGTTAGCAGTGCTCTTTCAGTTTTTAAAGACATGCCATAGTCAAAATAATTTAGTTACTAAGTTTACAGTATGTTAATATCACTGCAATGTTATAGTACAATATTATAGACTGAAAGATCCGCTGTAAATGCTACTCTCTGAGTGTAAACATGTAAACACTACAATCAAACTTGTACTGTCGTGTAGGATTTTCGCCGCATTTTGTGACAGGATAGTCTAGACACACACGGCTTTCTGATGCGACATACCGAGTGTATCTAAGTTACCGAGAAATGCGGAGGATTTTTTTCTCCCATTCGCCGTGCGGTATCAAACATACCATTAAAACTCCACTCTCCAGCAGTTCCTTGCTTTCAATATCTTGTTTGTCACGGGGGACATGTAGGAAATATTCCTGAATAAAAAGTGAAAGTGCCAAACTGCAGTTAAAGTCGACAAATTAATAATTTAGCAAATAATTTGATTACTGATGTCCATGTAAACACAGTCACTGTCTTTCTCACCTGCGTCTGTGTGTTTGTTTTGCCTCGCACGTGCCCAAATGGAAACTCTCATATTTGCAAATCCTTCCCTCTCTCCCTCCCCTGACACTCCCACCTAAACAGAGCTGGACACGCCCACTTTCCTGACTTTTTCCAAACTAGAGGTGTGAAAACACCCTGCTGAGACGGGGGTTTCGTGGCCCTTTAACCTGTCAAGAGAGAGGGCGGGACCATCTCAAGTTAAGAGCTCATTGGATGGTGACGCTTCTCTTTTCAGCTATTGGCTCAATGGAGTGTCAATCAGAAGTAAAAAGGCCGGCAGCCATTTTGTTGACCAGAATCACTAGTGTTTTGACTGGACATTCCATGAATGTTTATCAACATATGAATATGCTGTGGACTAATGTTTTGCGGATTGGATTGCCTGGACCCTTGCAGACGAATTACTTCATGCTATTAGAATGATATGGTTCTGTGGACAGGCGGGAGATTTGAGAGGTGAATTACTTGGTAGAAATCATTCTATTCATGCTAATCTCGTCTTTCAAATATTTATAAAATGTTTAGTCTTTGTTGGAGAGTGGTTATTTTTGCGAGGCTTCCCTTTGAAGCGTGCTATGTACATTACCACGTTTGCGCCGCTAGGAGAACGGTGGGAGTTCGGCTTCATTGCAATGGCTTGGACCGCCGGCGTCTTGAGAGTTAATAGGAGTTTGTGTGATGGTGATCGAGTTTTGACTGTGATCTTGCTGAAAAATTGGGTTGAAGACACAGCGGATGCGTTGTGTGAGGCACTTTGAAGTGGAAGGTTTTGATGTTGTTGTTGAAGTTGTTGTTGAAATTGTTGTTGGAGTTATAGTTGGAGATTTAGTTGTTGTTTTGAAGTAGTAGTAGTAGTAGTAATAGTTGTTGTTGTTGTTGTTGTAGCAGCAGCAGTAGCAGCTGATGCGGAGCAGAGCTGTCTTCAAAACGAAGATATCTGTGGTATGAAACCTAGGGCTCTTATAGTGGCCTAGGACTCGTCTGATTGGTGAATAATCAATTGGATAATGCAGGGCAGCTGCAAGCAATCATAAGGACGTGATCCTCTTGAAATTAGTTTATAAATAAACTCCACAAAGAACACAACTGTGTGTGGGGGGTCTCAGAGGGAGAAGCTTCCATTGCCTGGAGAAGTCTCATGCAGGCATACTGTAAGGTTGGTCATCATACACTTTACAGCGCCAGGCTGAGAAGAATTGCTCTATACTTTTTATAGGAATTTAGAATTTAGAAAAGGTGAATATGGTGGCAAAAATATATGTATAAATTTTTTTTCGGACTAGAACAGTCTTTGACCTACTTATAGGCCTGTACAACAGTAAAGCAGTGATTGATTAGTCATCAGTTAAGAAATTAGTGTTTCCACATTTGAGCAATGTGTGCGTGTGATGTGGTGAATAAATGTAACATTTTGATTGGTTGTGTTTGGAAAAAGAAAGCAAGTCAGATCCTGATGAATTTTTGTGTTTTCGGGGTAAGAATTGTGTGTAGGGTTTTGAAAAAAGTATTTTATACAATTGAAAACTGTATAGGCTGAGAAATACAGTAGCTTCTGGTTTTGGAGATTTTAAGTAGTTTTGCATTTTGAGTGAGAGGTTTCAGAAATCATGTGACGTGTAAAGATTTTTTGTGTAAGCAGTTGGAAAAAGCTGTAATGTATGCATATGCATTGTTGCAAAAGGAACAAATAGGTATGTTGCCTGTCTGTAAAATCTAACAAACATATTTTATTAATTAATTAATTTTTTAATTAGATTTCAAATGATTGAGTAAAAATAAAAAAAGAAACCAGAATAGAAAAAGAATACGCAATGTACAGAATGTGATATTGTCACAAACGTTATATAATAATGTAACGATAGTGAACATATAGTTGGCAAGGCTTGACTTTTTATCGAAGTCGTTTTCTAATATTATAGGGAAGAGTACCATTTTTCATAAAAACCTAATTTTAGCAGAAAAATATGTTTGCTGTGGTAACAAACTCACAAGAAATGTTTTATCAAAACAGGTGTTATTTTGTTAACTTCACTTCACAAAAGTTGTACATTGTTACTTCTTGTTTATTTTAAATATGTCTGACTTTGACCTTAATTGGTAATGTTAACTGCAAACATGTTTTGTTCTTTATTTTAGCAAAACATATTAAACAGCATTTTCATTTTAAATTTCTGTTTCATAAAATGTTTCAAAAGCAACCCAACAATGCAAAATTTTTAAATTTTGTTAGATTTTGTAAATATTTTTTTAATTTTTATTGGCAATATGCATAAATTTGATGAAACATCCAAACACTGCAAAAGTTGAAGGGAAAAACAAGGTATGAGTATTAGTAGTGGGACATAAATAATAGTTACATTCTTTCACACAGGAACTTTTGAACTGAAAGACTTAGAAATTGCAAACTTAAGAGTGTTATAGCACTAAATAACCTGCTAGACTGATCATTACTGTGATACATGAAAAGAGAACTTGTAAGGAAAAAAGTACCATTACAATAAGTTACTTTCTGCACTTAAAAACTGAAATTTGGAACTAACTGCAGGACACGATCCTGAAATCACATGACATTTGTTGTCAGGGCTTTGAGAAAATCATTTTGCTACTTTTGTTTCACATTAGTTTTGTCCCCACTCTCCCCTACTTTTTTTTTAATAACTGATGCTCATTAGACATGTCTAGAATTGACTATTTGCTCTATGTTTTGCATGACATTGTCCTGGGAAATCTGAAATATACTTGGCAGGTGTGGAAATGAAACCAATATATAAATGACATGCAAATGGCTTATAACTATCCTGTAAAAAGAAGACTGGCCACAGTGGAATACTAAATTTTGATACAGTTAAATCAAAATTCAGAGCTTCAATGTAAACGAAAAGCAGTAACAAATGTGTTTTTCGACAATCTTATACTAGCCAGTTGGAGGCTTTAGTCAGGCAGGCTGCTGTGCTTGTAGTCAACAACACTCAATACATCCTGTCTTTGTTTTTGTCTATTTTGCCATGCGTTTTGTTGCATTTCTGTTTTCTATTTCTAGAATGTTTTAAGTGCTTATCCTTAAAGCCATTTCCTCTTTCACTATTGCGCATATCTTTCCACAAAGCAAGTTACAGTCTGAATTTATTTTGTGTAATACTTTTAAAAACAAACATTTAGCCTATATAAATTAGCGGACAAAATTTGTTATAATTGTAGTATAAAGATTAAAATAGTATCTATACCATTACTAGTGATAGCCAGATTTTAAATTAACAGGAAATGAATGGTTGACTTACAACATGACATGTAATCTACATTTACATATTTTCTATGAATCTACTTTCTGAAGAACACTTCCTTAAAAACTCTTTAAAGAGTTTAATAAAGAGCTAATTTTGCCTTGGTCTAAACCAGAAAAGCAGACAGTCTAGAAATGTAAATCCACCTGTGCATTGTGGACAATTGTTTACAGAACAGCTTAACACAGTCTTTGCCTTAGAATTGTTTAAAATGCTATAGAATGTATGAAAAAATAAAATTAATTTAAAAAATATTTATAAATAAATATATGTACAGTCGAAGTGAGAATTATTAGCCCCCCTTTGAATTGTTTTTCTTTTTTAAATATTTCCCAAATTATGTTTAGCAGAGCAAGGATATTTTCACAGTATGTCTGATAATATTTTTTCTTCTGGATAAAGCCTTATTTGTTTTCTTTTGGCTAGAATAAAAGCAGTTTTAAATTTTTTCAAAACCATTTTAATGTCAATATTATTAGCCCCTTTAATTTTTTTCAATAGTCTACAGAACAAACTATCCTTATACGGTACAATAACTTGCCTAATTACCCTAACCTGCCAAGTTAACCTAATTAACCTAATTAAGCCTTTAAATGTCACTTTAAGCTGTATAGAAGTGTCTTGAAAAATGTCTAGTAAAATATAATTTACTGTCATCATGGCAAAGATAAAATAAATCAGTTATTAGAAATGAGGTATTAAAACTATTATGTTTAGAAATGTTGAAAAAATATCTTCTCTTCGTTAAACAGAAATTGGGGGAATAAAACAGAGATTTACATAAAAACATGACTGACACACAAACAAAAGAAGGCTCATCATTCTTTGCTGTTTGCTCTTGCTTCATGTCAGGACTTGTCATGATTTATGATACAAGAGAACAGCAACATGCTGAGAAGTGAACACTATCAGCAAAGAGCATTGCAATGAGGAACTTCACCTTTAAATAGAAAAAGCTTTTGAATAAAGATGAAATAGAAAGGTGTGGCATATTGCATTTTGTTCATTTTTTTTTTTTGACATTACATGCAGCTATTACATTATAAGTTGCTACATAATTGTAATAAATTGAGGCCAAATACTAATTTTCAGCCAAGGCTAGACAATGAACTAAAGTGATGAAACATAAGCATGAAAAGAGAACATTAACTCTCACCGGCCACTTTATTAGGTACACCTTACTAGTAGTGAGCTGGACCCGCTTTTGCCTTTAGAACTGACTTTATCCTTTGTGGCATAGATTCAACAAGGTACTGGAAATATTCTTCAGAGATGTTGGTCCATATTGACATGTTAGCAATGCCCAGTCAGTTGCTGTGCATTTGTCCGCTCCACATCCATGATGCGAATCTTCACACCCCAAATGTGCTCTATTGGATTGAGATCTGGTGACTGTGGAAGTGTTGACACAATGCTTAATTGGTACTAATGGGCCCAAATTGTCCCAAGAAAATTTCCCCACATCATTACACCACCACCACTAACTTACAGTTTTTTACAATGGCTATGACAGTTTTTCAATACATTTAACAAGTTTGCTAAACTCTTAACACACCAACACACCTAAAACACACAATTGGCAAAACAGTTAATTTCATGCTCAAAATCACACATTGTAAACTAAACCCCAAAACTAATGTTCAAAATACAATAATAATCAAACACAATACACTACGTCTAATAAAACACTGCAAACATGTTTCAAAATCAAATAATTATTCAAAACACTAACACATGTTCTCTTCCAACAGGAACATTTAGTCAATCATAACACATTGACAATAAAACACTATCATCAGCTGACATTGCAGAAACTGCATTATTTTGTGTCGGGTCTGCTCTTATATTTGAAGACTCTCTACATTTTTGTCTTGTTGGGCTTAGTAAATGCATGCATTTTGTTTATTATGCTGCATAAATTCAGTTAAAAAAATGAACGACCATCTCAGAGTAGCTTTATAAAATGTACAGTTTATGTAAAAAAAAATAAAATACAGACACAGAATTGCTGCAGTACAGACTTTATTTGCAAAAGGACATCACTGCAAGATACAAACAGAAAAAGCACTGGAATTATAATTAAAAAAAACAAAGTAATCTTCTATTCTGCCCTGTCTTCTGAATTTGCCTGGCTACTTCGTCTCTGGCCCGCCACAGTAACTGTGGCCCTTTGGCCTATTATGTTTCTCTCACAGCGAAATCCTTTTTCCCTAAGTTGAAGCCAGCCTCGTCAACATAGATAATTTCATGTGGGACTTGATTGGCCTCCAACTCCATGACTCTCTGAAAGTAATTAGACACAGTGTATGTAAATGCTGTACTTTATATCTACTGTATGTACTAATGAACTCCAGGTTTATAGAGTAGTTTACTGCAAAACACACTGTGTATAATACAGTAATGACTGTATTGCATAACCTTACCTGGATGTATTGGTGACAGAGTTCTTTGATACGCTCAGTTCCTATCAAAAGCCCAAAGAGTCCTCTTTTAGAGCTTACGATCATGTGATTGGAATGAGTGTGGTTTCTAAATGGGAATCAGCTGTGATATTCATATAATTCATAATCTGAATTGAAACACAAATATATTTTCTTGCAGTTTTGCAAATATATATATATCTATATCTATATATATATATATATAACTGCAATAAGCTGTTTCTCATTGGCAATAAAATAAAATACAGGGAATAAATTTGTAGCAGCTGTTCACTTTGACTTTAGCCTATATAAGTTATGTTTAGAACATGACGTTATCTGTTCTGACATACTGTGTGAAAGCATTTGTAAATTTGACTGTAAAATTTCACTGTTTTGGTCTTGGTTGAGCTTGTGGTTAAAAGAAGTTCAAGCATTTGAAATTGGTGTTAAATGTATGCATTTTGTATCAAAGCAACAAGAAATGTGTAAAATGTATAGCCTACAGAGGCAGATGTTGTGCTAACCATGTTAAGAGTTTAGGAAACTTGTTAAATGTATTGAAAAAACTGTCATAGCCATTGTAAAAAAACTGTAATATAAGCCTGTTAATTATTTTTCAAAGAATAATTAAAATGAAAGCAGTGACCGATGCTTCTTACAAAAGAAAATATGTGTATTTTTTTTTTACATCTTGAGCTCTTGAAAGCAGCAGGACTGTGGGTGCACGATCATCGCTTTTTGTCCAGTCTATTTCAAAGGGAACCGATCGCACCAGTTGCGCTTCCTCTAAGCGGTTGCTTCACGCAAGTAAACGGGAGTGCGCGTGCTTTTTAACAGTCGCGTGCATCACATCACCTGTGCGCGCGAGTGATCATCCTCTCGTTTGGTATTTACTTGCTTTCTTTTGCTCGTGCTGCTCCTCGATTCTAAGATCACATTTGCACGAATATTGGGCCATGCTTATTGTCGAACCCTGCTTTTAAAAAAACTACTATTTAAAAATGATTTCCAACCAGCCAAAGTGGCTAGTGGAGATGTCTCTTTAACCCGCCAGAGCTGAAATTTACCCGCATTTGGCGGGTTGGCGAGTGTTGTAAAGCCCTGTATATAAAAGCTTTAGCGATAGTTCTGCTAGGAAGACTGAGATGTCACGTCATTCATAATAATTATCTCGTTGGCCTATAACAACCAAGCAAGCTATATATAAGCCCATCTAAACAATCTGTTTCGCTGTACTCAGGTGACGTTGCGGAAGTTGGATTGCCCGGCGTTGTTCATGTCTCATGAGTTTGTGCATTTCTCAGTCCGTGTTCGCGTAACAGCTTAAAGTTAAAGGTTCACAGCTTCGTCAAATTACGTTATTTTCGCTATCGATTGATTTCGCTTTCATTACTCGTTGATCCGCCGATTGTACGTTTTTAAATGTCCTTGCATGATGTTTTTAGCACTACTAGCTCCTATTCGCAAAATTTACCTAACGTACATATGAATTTAACAATGCTGAAATCTAACAATAACTATACGCAACCTACTACGTTACCCTTAAAACAACTCAGAGTCGGATACCAGAATGATCATGGGATCTTCATCGGATTTTAAGTCATCTTCATCAGCCTTTTCATCTCGGTGATCTTATATCCATTGTTTATTACCTTAAATGCGTTACTCGTATACGTAATCTGCATGAGGTAAGTCTAACCCTTGTTTCATTATAGAAGTCACTGAATCATAACACAATTTCGGAAAGAGCACATATCTATTGCCTTTAATTACTTAGTTCTAAATGCTTTCCAAGCTGGATTCCACATTATATAAACAAGTCGAATGCCACACCATAAGCTGCGATGCAGACGCGGACTATTTGGTATCGGTTCAGCAAATGCATCATAACCGGTTATTATGTACTGATGTCATTTATCTCATATGAACCATGCTGATATAGCGATACTGGATCCAGACAAACGAGCGTGTCTGCAGAGCTCGTGTTTATCATGGATCAGCTGTGATAGCTGCTGAAGTTTATCAGTGTCTCTCATTGGTTACAGCGCCAGCGCATTTGAGCCTATCGCAGCCCTTTCTGTTGAGTGCGGACCAATCATAGGGGTGTAAGAAGTCGCTCGGTAGAGCTCTTAAAGCGAGCGAGATATTCACTTTTATTTATCTGCTATAAATGCTCATGGTGTTTTGTGCACATGCTCGAGTTCTTAAAGTACAGTTCGGACTGTTTGTATTAAAGGACAACATGTATTACAAATAATATATATATATATATATTACAGTTTTTTACAATGGCTATGACAGTTTTTTCAATACATTTAACAAGTTTCCTAAACTCTTAACACAGTTAGCACAACATCCGCCTCTGTAGGCTATACATTTTACACATTTCTTGTTGCTTTGATACAAAATGCATACATTTAACACCAATTTCAAATGCTTGAACTTCTTTTACACACAAGCTCAACCAAGACCAAAACAATGTAATTTTACAGTCAAATTTACAAATGCTTTCACACAGTATGTCAGAACAGATAACACCATGTTCTAAACAAAACTTATATAGGCTAAAGTCAAAGTGAACAGCTGCTACAAATATATTCCCTGTATTTTATTCCATTGCCAATGAGAAACAGCTTATTGCAGTTATGTAAATATAAATAAATATATATATATATATATATATATATATATATATATATATATATATATATATATATATATATATATATATTTGCATAACTGCAAGGAAATATATTTGTGTTTCAATTCACATTATGAATTATGAATTATATGAATATCACAGCTGATTCCCATTTAGAAACCACACTCATGTGTTGAGATTTTTCCAATCACATGATCGTATGCTCTAAAAGAGGACTCTTTGGGCTTTTGATAGGAACAGTGAGCGTATCAAAGAACTCTGTCACCAATACATCTAGGTAAGTTTATGCAATACAGTCATTGCTGTACTATACACAGTGTTTTGCAGTAAACTACTCTATAAACCTGGAGTTCATTAGTACATACAGTAGATATACAGTACAGCACAGCATTTACATACACTGTGTCTAATTACTTTCAGAGAATCATGGAGTTGGAGGCCAATCAAGTCCCACATGAAATGATCTATGTTGACAAGGCTGGCTTCAACTTGGGAAAAAAGGATTTCGCTGTGGGAGAAACCTACAGTAATAGACCAAAGGGCCAGTTACCGTGCCGGGCCAGAGAAGAAGAAGCCGGGCAAATTCAGAAGACAGGGTAGAATAGAAGATTACTTTGTTTTTTTTTTTTTTTATAATAATTCCAGTGCTTTTTCTGTGTGTGTATATCTTGCAGTGATGTCCTTTTGCAAATAAAGTCTGTTCTGGAGCAATTTTGTGTCTGTATTTTATTTATTTTTTTACATAAACTGTACATTTTATTTTATTTATTTACTCCACTCTGAGATGGTCTTTCATTTTTTGTATTGAATTTCTGCAGCAAAAGAAACAAAATGCATGCATTTACTAAACCCAACAAAACAAAAATGTATAGAGGCTTCAAATATAAAAGCAGACCTGACACATAAAATAATGCAGTTTCTGTAATGTCAGCTGATGAGAGTGTTTTTATTGTCAATGTGTTATGATTGACTAAATGTTCCTGTTGGAAGAGAACATGTGTTAGTGTTTTGAATAATGATTTGCTTTTGAAACATGTTCACAGTGTTTTGTTAGACGTGGTGTATTGTGTTGGTTTATTATTGTATTTTGAAAAGTAGTTTTGGAGTTTAGTTTACAATGTGTGATTTTGAGCATGAAATTAGCTGTTTTGACAATTGTGTGTTTTAGGTGTGTTGGTGTGTTAAGAGTTTAGCAAACTTGTTAAATGTATTGAAAAAACTGTCATAGCGATTGTAAAAAACTGTAATATAATCTATTTATGCATTTTTCTTGAGTTATTAAGTAAAATATAATCGTGTATGGGAAGCATCGTCAATGAACCATGACGCACCATAATATCAAATTGAACCAAATCTATGGCATGACAATAGTAACCGAGCCGTGAGAACAGTATAGGTTCACACCTTGAGCAAATATGCTGTTTCAATCAACCAAGCTGATACATGTACATAGTCAGCCTAACATGTGAGTCCACTATATACAGTTTAAATTTCAAACGTTTCCTTTCCATTTCATGTAATCATTCTATGTTGTCTTTGCAGCTACTGGTGGTGGTTCAGTTGGATTTTACAGCACTCCGCATTACATGACATCTTGGCTTACCAATTTCTATGGTTCATCGGTTTCTTCCATATAGCTAGGTCTATCGCGGCCTCTTTAATCGTGGCTTATTGTTGCTTTACATCAGCACTTAATGTGACCCTATTTAGTAGCGAATTTACATGGACATAAATTTTCAATAATGCAATTTTGGTATCCTCACAATTTAACTTTACCTCATGTAAACACAATTTGATTAATTTATCTAACTTCACGTATAATGTGATTAAGCGCTTAATCACTGTAATTGATCTTGATCTGTGTATGCATGCACTTAAGCTCGTTAATCCCCTTTTAACAAGAATGAAGGTATGGCTACAGCATGCCGTACGTGCTATATGCTTTCAAGAGATTCGCTGCTCCTGTGGTCACGTTCTTATACAGATGACTCTTGAGGTCTTATAATGAATTATACCATTCTGAATCTTTCATCCACCTAAATCCTCAAATTCCGTTTAGCTCAACGCACTGTTGTCTCATGCACAATGGCATGTAGTATGTGACTGCAGAGCAGATAAGCCAAGCTAACTCGTATTGACATCGCATTTCTATTATACCGAAAGCATTGAAATTAACCATACAAAGAACATTAGCATTAGAACAACGATCAGTAACACCTAGTCATCACATGGACAGGCCTGCGCTACAATTTACCGACTATGTAAGAAATTCCAACAAAGAAAATCTTAACTGTTGGGTATTTTATTTTTGGGGGGTAGACACTGCCTTCCATCATTCTTTGACAGGACCTAATCATAATTTAGGGAATGCAATGTGTACTCCAATTTTCTGAACCGCTAGACATTAATTATCGTAAATCATAACGGATTGTCCATTTCATGGGTTTCATACAAGGTAAGCTTGATCTAGCCTAGCTGCCTGCCGGGGCTCCGTCTCGCACATCAAGCCCTACGGGGCTCCGTCTAGCACATTGACCCCTCCGGGGCTCCGTCTAGCACAGCGAGTCCGCCGGGGCTCCGCCTTGCACAGCTAGCCCGCCGGAGCTCCGCCTCGCACATCGAGCCCGCCGGGGCTCCGTCTCGCACAGCGAGCTCGCTTGGGCTTCGTATTGCACATCAAGCCCGCCTGGGCTTCGCCTAGCACAGCAAGCCCGCCGGGGCTCCGTCTCACACAGCGAGCCCGCAGGGGCTCCGTTTTGCACCGTGAGCACTTGGGGGCTCGGTCTAGCACAGTGAGCCTGGAGGGAAACTTTCTCTCTTCTCCTCTCCTCTGACCATTGGGGCACACTCTCTTCGGCTCTCCTCTGCTCATCGGGGCACACTCTCTTTTGCTCTCCTCTGCCTGTCGGGGTACACTCCTTCAATCTCTTCGGCCCGTCGGGGCACGCTCTCATTCTCTTCGGACGGTCGGGGCATGCTCTTAGTTTTTCAGCCCGTCAGGGCACGCTATCTATCTCTTCGGCTTGTCGGGGCACACTCTCAGTCTCTTCAGCCCTTCGGGGCACACTCTCAATCTCTTCGGCCCGTTGGGGCGCGCTCTCTCACCTCTGCCTATCGGGGCACCTTCTCAATCTCCTCTGCCCATCGGGGCACGCTCTGTCTCTTCGGCCCGTCGGGGCACGCTCTCAATCTCCTCTGGGGCTTTCTACCATAATTTAGCCTAATTGTGTGCTTCGTTTTATCTTCATGCTGGATCTCTTATATACCTCACTGCCCATCAGGGCACTATTTAATCTCCATTTTGCTTTACACGATTTGCATTAATATACAATATAAGCCATCTCATGTGCATGTCATTCTCTGTTTTAGGATTGCTACAAAACGCTCTGGTTACTAAAGTAACCCTCGTTCCCCGAGGGGGGGAACGGAAATGCTATGTGGAAACTTCCACTATGGGGATTTCATTCAGAAAGCCAATCATCTGAAAAAGTATGTAAACGGGCCAATGAAATGCCAATGAGTTGGCAGCTTCAGCTTGCGCACCTGATGCTCGTTACAATTAACTTGCTATAATAGTACATGTGCGAGCCAAGCCAAAGCATCATTTTTTTAGCGGAAGAGACTTTCACCTCAACAGCACCTCAGCAAATGCGTCTAGAATAATTTCTAGGAATTTAATAAGACAGTACGTTGGGAATGCGTGCAGTCCCGATAGGGATGACACTGCGGAGGCCACCTGCTACCCAAGTGGGGAGACTGGGGCAAATAGCATATGAACTAACCCTGAGAAGAGGGAGTAAGCATATGAAAATTAGATGGTTAGCGGTGAGGGAAGACACGGGTCCGCCTGTGAGGGGGGACTGCACCGTGGCAGTATAAGCATATGGGATCGCCTAGTGGGGATCGCACATAGCAGGCACCTATACCCAGAACGCGGGCTGACCATCGGGCAGACCAGCAACGTAACGGGCCAGTGCCTGACTCCTCCGCTGAGTCAGGTGCTGGGGGCCTCGGAGGAATATCTGCAGGGTTCGCCAGCGGGGAACTTTCTGACAGAGCGAAAAAGCGCACGTATCTCTGGGTTAGAGAGAATGGCACAGCAAGCGTTTTACAACACCTAACCGAATTTCTCATTCACCGCGTGAGAAAAACGGCTCCCCTCAAGATTAATAAATCTTCTAATAGGTGTCGCCCAGCCCGCAGCTCTACAGTGTCTGTTAGAGAGGTGCCGCGTGCTAACGCCCAAAAGGATGCGAGCTTCGAGGAGCGCACTCTCACTCTTGGGGGACGCGGCTCGCCCTGGCTCAGATGAGCGAGGGAGATGGCATTCAGAGTTCAGTGGGTATGTTCCAACCTCTGTTTGGATACGGCACTTCCCGTCTGCCGATCACCATAACAGATAAAGAGCTGAGTACGGTCCGTGTAATAGCAAAGTGCGAAGGACCAAATAAAGGGGCTGGGTCTGCCTCCTCCGTGGGCAGCGCTTGCAGGTTCACTACGTGGCTGAAAGAACGCTGTAGGAACCTAGGGCACCTAGGTGGGCCGGGGTCTCAGGTAAACGTGAGAGTGGGCCGACCCAAAACGTTGGCACATTTCGCTGACCGAAAATGCCTCCAGATACCCACCCATTTGGCCGATGCAAACGCGACCAGCAGAGCTGTCTACCTGGACAGAAATCTTAAAGATACTGAGTCGAGTGATCGAGCAGACCTCTCCTAAGAGAGATCTCCAAGTGGGTATGAGAGGGAAACAGGAAAATTAATATTCATGTCTCGCGCCTCTGGGAACTGGATGATGAGACGATACTTCCCAGCGCGCCGCATCGCCGCATCCTTAGAGCGGGGATGATCGTAACGCCAACCCCTCAGAGCGGAGGAGACAGCCTAGCTCCAGTCAACTGAAGGAGGATAGCATCACTCTGATCTGGCATGTTCGGGGTTCCTTCTCGGGGAAAAAGGTAACCACACAGCAAATAGACTCCACTTCAGGCGTGGGCATGCCTCGTAGAGGGTGCTCAGCCTGAGTGACAGTGTTAACCACCTAATCGGTAAGTCACCTAAGTCCTCCGCGCTCCATCTATGAACCGTACGTGAAGCATAGATCTGGGCACGGGTGCCAAACGATGCCTGTCCCCTGTTCCCATGGGATGTGCCAGGGAGGGGCCATCACAAGGAGAGAGTTGAAAGCAGGTCCGATTGGGCCAGAGAGGCGCAATACGAGAGCTGTTCCTCGACCTCCCTGACTTTACACAGTATCTGTGCGAGTAGGCTCACTGGAGAAATGCGTATTATGCACGCCCCGAGGCCAGCTGTGTAGCCAGTGGACTTTGCAGGGTTCGCCAAGTGGGGAACTCAAGCGAGAGCACACGAATCTCTGAGTTAGAGAGAGAAAAGCGCAGCACCGAACAGCTAGATAGTCGGGGGTGGAGTCTCCATTTTCCCAGGCGAAACTGCCGTGAGAGCAAATGGGCTGCACGGTTGAGCTTGGTGGGGGATAAAATGGAATGGAGCGATTGCACCGCGTATGACTCCGGGGGAGCAGACGGCGAGCGAGCTGAGACATGCTGCGAGAGCGGATACCCCCACACGGTTGATATACGCCCCCGCTGCCGTACTGTTCGTCCTGACCAGTACGTGTTGTCGCTCCAGCACCGGTAAAAAGCGAGAAACACTGCCAACAGCTCTAGGCGATTGATATGCCAATGCAACTAGGTTTTTTTCAGCTGCATGCCCGCAACACACGACCCCCCAGCCAGTGCTGGAAGCATCTGTCAAAACGACAATATGTCTGGACGCCTGTCCTAGAGGCACTCAGGCCTGTAGGAACGAGGGGTCGTTCCAGGGGCTGAGGGCGCGGCGACACAGCGCAGTGACAGTCACTCAGTGTGTGTCCGCGTTCCATGCGGGTCTGGGGACTCGATCGTGAAGCCAGTGCCGAAGTGGTCTCATGTGGAGTTATCCGAGTGCGTACAGCGGCTGCGGATGTCATATGCTCCAGGAGCCTCTGAAAGATTTCAGTGGAACCACTATTTTGCTGTCGAACTCTCACAGACAGTTCAGCATTAGCCGAGCGCGCTTTCCGGAGAGGCGCGCTGTCATGGTGACCGAGTCCAGCTCCAACCCGAGAAAAGAGATCCTCTGCACGGGGGCGAGTTTGCTCTTTTCTCGGTTGACCTGAAACCCCAATAGGTGGAGGTGCTGGAGCACCTTGTCTCTGTACATAGTCAATTATTCCCGCGAGAGGGCTAAAAACAGCCAGTCGCCGAGATAGTTGAGTATGCGGATGCCCGCGAGCCGAAGGGGCGCTAGGGCACCCTCCGCGAGCTTGGTGAAGACACGCGGATACAGAGAGAGCCCGAAGGGGAGGACTTGTACTGTCAGGCTCGCTCGACGCAGACCGCAGAAAAGTGACGGTGGCGTGGAGTATGGAGACATGAAGTACGCGTCCTTCAGGTCTATGCTGCAGACCAATCCCGAGGACGAACGCACAGGAGGATGCGCTTCTGCATAAGCATTTTGAACGGCAGCTTGTGCAGACAGCGGTTCAAAACGCGCATATCTAGGATTGGCCGTAACCCACCGCTCTTTTGGGTACGATGAAAGACAGGCTGTAAACCCGCTCTCCATCTCGGCTGGAGGGATCGGTTAGATTGCATCCTTCGCCAGGAGGACAGCAACCTTCTCTCACAAGACAGGGGCGGGCACAGGGCTGACCCTGGTGACGTACACCCCGTGAACTTGGGAGGCCGTTTCGCGAATCGAATCGCGTAGCCGAGTCTGATCGTGCGTATGAGCCACCGCAAAGGGCTGGGCTGCGCTAACCAGGCAGGCAGAGCCCTCGCTAATGACTGCATCGCTACAATCGCTGACGTACCAGCAGTGGGGCAGCGCGGAGTGGGAGTGCTGATCCGGGGAGCGCTGGGGTCCCGCGGAAGAGCTGGAGGTGAGAGATTTACTCACCTTGCACTCAGACTCCGGAGGAGAGGGCTGGAGGTGTGAGAGAAAGGAGACCGTCCTCCCAGACCCCGTGAGCCACTGGCGAAGTGCGCCGATCCTGCGAGCTGGAAGGCTTTTCATCGCGTCCCAGACTGGCAGTATTCGGGCTGTCACATCCAGGGAAGGGAAAGATGCTCTCTCTCTGAGGAGCCCGGCCCCCCACCGGGGAGTGAGCAAGTTCCCTCTTCTCCAGATGGCCGTCTCAAGAGCGCTTCGCGGTCCGTTATCCGGACTTAACGGCGCCCTGGGACGGGGAGCGCTGGTTGCCTGCGAGGTGCTCGGCGCTGCCGCTGGCCGGAGGCGCAGGCGGGGGCGGAGCAGCACTCGAAGATGGGCGCTCTCGGCGACAAGCAGTGGATGTGGATGGTTCGGCGGGAGGGGAGCGGTCTTACATCCCCGCCGAAGGATGGCCCATCGTATCTGACTGCACCGCCGTGAATTCCTGGGTGAATTCACCAACGGTGTCGCCGAACGGGCCAGACTGGTATATGGGGGAGTCAAGAAAGTGAACTTTGTCGACTCCGCGCATATTTTTGCCAGGTTTAGCCCGAGGTGGCGGTCCTGGACCACTAACGTGGCCATCGTCTTTCCCGGGGCACACGCAGCGGACTTGAGATCCGTGGAGCTCAGTCGGGTGCGGTGCAGGGCTTGTAACAAGCCTGGGTCAGAACCACCCTCGTGCAGCTGGGCCAGCGCGTGCGCATGGACCCTGGCGTGCAGGGTGGAAGCAGTCTGGCCCGCGGCTGTGTGGGCTCTGGCTCGGGAGGCAGAAAACCAACACGCCTTGGACGGGAGATGAGGCTAATTCCAGCAGAAGGAGGCACCACGCGGGCCCGTGATGGCACTCTCAATCTGGGGAATCGACTCGTACTCCCTGGCTGCTCCACCATCAAGAGTGGTGAGGTGGAGGCGCACGCAGATCAGGCAGAGAAAGGTGCCCTCAAGACTGCGTGAGCCCACTGTGCACTTCCGGGAAGAGAGGGATGGGAGGCTAGAAGGTATTGCCTTTTAATCCTCCACATACACCTATCTAGTCGGTCCGGCCGCGGGGCTGGGGGATAAACCATCTCCAGACCCACGACCGAAACAGCCCGGGAAAGCACGGTTATCATGTCTGTTTCAAGATTGGCCGCCGCCGCGCTCGCTCCCGATGGGAGGGAACGGAGGGGGGGGGGGATCCTTCATCAGACCATGACAGCCCAACCTCCGATGCAGCGGTGGACATCTGAGCCTCGGTGTCATCAAGTGAGAGGGCGGCCATCCGAGGATGGAGCGCTTCTCTCACTCAAAGCTTGGATGGAGTGCGTGGAGGAGTGAGAGGTCCACAAGCCCGAGGGCGGCAGATTTACTCCCACTGTAACCCTCAGATCTGCCCGAGTGCCCACCGCGGAGCGGGGGACAACTGGGGTGGGTGGCTCTTTTGCAAGAGCGAGCCGCGATCTTAACTGCGCAACAGACATGCCACCGCAGTGATGGCATGCACTGCCCACGAGCACCGCATTAACATGCTGGACCCCCAGACATGAAACGCAGTGCTCGTGCCCATCATCAGAGGACAGGAAACCACCGCATCCAGAAACGCACAGTCGGAGCGACGTCTTGAAAAAGACGCGCTGCACGACCGTGTTGCTCTTTTAGGAAATTCACAACAATACATACCGCTCTGGAGGACCGGACCCAAAGGACGCCAGGCAAGAGAGAAACCCAGCTCGACCATCTGCCGCTGCGTGTCACACACTCTGGACCGGGAGATCGCTCTCGTTCACTCTCTGTCTGAAACTCAGCTGGAGGAACCCTCATCGACTCTCTCAGAAGGCTGTTGAAGTCTCTGAAGTGAAAATGATGCTTTGGCTTTGCTCGCACATGTACTCTTATAGCAAGTTAATTGCAACGACCATCAGGTGCGCAAGCTGAAGCTGCCAACTCATTGGCATTTCATTGGCCCGTTTACATACTCTTTCAGATGATTGGCTTTCTGAATGAAATCCCCATAGTGGAAGTTTCCACATAGCATTGAAGTTCCCCTTCCGAAGGGGAACTAAACCCTAAGTTTTGTCTTTTGGGGTTGGCTTCGCCCTGCCTTCATCTTCAGGCAGGATCTGCCAACTCATCCAGTATTCCGTACCATAGACGAGGCTTACGCCAAAGGACTTAATGAAAGGATCGTAACGAACTTACACTTATGCAAACAATTCACAATAAATGTTCAAATGTTTATCTGCCTCCTAAAAAGTCTTTCTGGGAGAAATAAAAGCTTTAGCGATAGTTCTGCTAGGAAGACTGAGATGTCACGTCATTCATAATAATTATCTCGTCGGCCTTTAACAACCAAGCAAGCTATATATAAGCCCATCTAAACAATTTGTTTCGCTGTACTCAGGTGACGATGCGGAAGTTTCCCTCCATCCTCCCCACCACCACCAGGTTGGCCTCGTCTCCACTCAGGGGGTTGGCTTCGCCCTGCCTTTATCTTCAGGCAGGATCTGCCAGCTCATCCAGTATTCCGTACCATAGACGAGGCTTACGCCAAAGGACTTCATGAAAGGATCGTAACGAACTTACACTTATGCAAACAATTCACAATAAATGTTCAAATGTTTATCTGCCTCCTGAAAAGTCTTTCTGGGAGAAATATATATATATAGCTATTTATTTATTTATTTATTTATTTATTTATTTATTTATTTATTTATTTATTAATGTTTCACAAAATTAACCACTAGGGTATTGGCACAGACAAAATCTGTGAACTCTATAGTAATTTGAGGTTTCATACTGGGCTTCAGCAGTAGTACATTGCATTGCACAGCTCTCATATACAATAGCTTAAAAAACAAACAAACTAGAACTTCCTTGAAAGTACCTTTATGCTTTTTTCATTACCATAAGTTGTTGATCTAAGGGCATTTAAACAAATCAATCCAGAGTAATATAGCTTTTATTCTATCTTCACTCTAAAACAAAAATATTGTTTTGAATGGTGATGCTTTACAAACAAACATTTGGAAGGCTAGAAACCCACCTACATTTGGCATTTGTTAAAGGAAAGTTACCAGATGGCCTCCAAGCTTATCTAGTGTAAGATTACATAAAAACTGGATAAACTGGTTTAACGTCAACTAACAAAAGACTGCTTTTAATAGTCAGTGACTACCTGTTGTATCAGTTTTTTTTTTACTTACATCCTCATATCGCTAAACATTTCCACACAGTTCAGTTGTACTTCCTGATTAAATCACTTGAGACATTTTTTTTTTATTTATTTTATCAGTACTGAGATGTTCAATAATTTCAGTTTAATAAGTGAATGAATTTAATACGATTAATTCATGGAATGTAACTTTTCTGAGAAATACATCACTTAAAAAATAGACTTTTGTTTGTTCATTTCAAAACATAACCCACTTTATATAAACCAAATTATAAACCAATTATTATTATCTTATATAATACAAAGACAGTCATTCATTATCATACAGACCTAAGAGTTTATTATCAATCACAGAGGGCACATTTTGGTAAAACTTTATTTTACAACCCTGTTTTGCATGTACACAGTAGTTATTACATAAACTGTGCAAAGCCTATCCTAATTAACTGAACCTTAACCCATGAAGTTAATTTATAATAGTTCTACAGTTTATAACCCACTACTAGTGCACTGTAGGTTCATGTTAAGTGCACATATTGTAAAGTGCAACCAAAAATTTAGGCCAAAAAAAGAGAGAGATTAACTGTGAAACATTAACATTATTCATGCATTGCTGGAATGCTCATGTGAATTGTTAAACAGCTTATGAGGCACATGAAAAATCACAGTACAATAAAATATGATACTTTATTTGCCTCTTTATGATAGTTCACAAAATTTGTTGTATTACATGAAAGAGAAAAGAAAGTTCGGTTTATACACAGGATTAAGTATGTGAGTTATTATTATTTAATGCATTTATTATTTAAATATATTATTCATTCATTCATTTTCTTTTCGGCTTTGTCCCTTTATTAATCTGGAGTCACCACAGCGGAATGAACCGCCAAATTATCCAGTATATGTTTTACACAGCGGATGCCCTACCAGCTGCAACCCATCACTGGGAAACACCCGTACACACTCATTCACACACATACACTACAGACAATTTAGCTTACCCAATTCACCTATACCACTTGTCTTTGGACTTGTGGGAGAAACCGGAGCACCCGGAGGAAACCCACGCAAACACAGGGAGAATATGCAAACTCCACACGGAAATGCCATTTGACCCAGTCGAGGCTCGAACCAGCAACTTCCCTGGTGTGAGGCGATCATGCTACCCACTGCGCCACCAAGATGTTCCTAAATATATTCTTCTTCTACTTATTATTATTATTCAATGATTGTATGCATTGTTTGCAATTTGTAGTCCTTTAGAATAAACAAAACAAGAGTCATTTACTACTATTAATGTATTTATAATTTGTGCAACTCTGATCCAGGGTGTATGTTTATAGAAAATATGAAAATCATCATTTGTAAATGGAAAATATAGTTAACCAAAATCAGAATTGATTTTCTCAGATTTTTATTTTAGCAATCAGTCCAGTGCGTTTACTAAAGTGTACCAGATGCTAGATGTTCTATGTAAAATGCCCTGTAACTAGGACTACTGCTGCATATCTACTTATTAGAAAAATACATCAAATAAAAATCAAATCATATCAAAATATGGACACATTTCTTTTGACTGTGTGTGCAATAGTGCTTAAGAAGTTTAGAATGCTCCTGGGTGTGCATGCTAGGAAGTAAACATTTCCACAGCTGCATATGGCCTTGATCCAAGCCCTTATTTTTTTTCTTCTCCAGAACGGTCAATGTTCCCACTCATTATGTTTTATTACAGTTTTTCCCAATTGTTTACACACAATTACTTGTACTTCAGACACAATGACTACAACATGTAACTCATGCACCAACCCCCTGAACCAATTCTGCTAAACTACAAGAACAATCCCTGCTTTACACTCAAATTGCAGGTTTAAAACACACTTTTTTTCAAAACACTACACACAATTCTCAGCATTTGGCACAATTTTCATGCAGAAAATCTCGTTTTCACAACACACTGTCATTCAAAATTGTAAAGTCAGTTGTCCTACTTTACATACTAACTCATCACACAGGTAAACACCTGTCACACATAATGGCAATTTAGAAATCAGAGCTCATCTCATATTCTCCATTTCTCAATCCTATTGAGGATTTTTTTTCTGCCTGGGGATTAACGTGTATGACCGAAATCCACTTTCTTTTTTTTACTGTAACTATTCTGTAAATACTTCTGTTGATGGTATGTAGACCACGTTCTGTGCAACTTTGTGTTGGTTGGGAAGAACACTGTTTTTGTGAGAAAAATACATTCAAATATATTTGGTATTGTGTTTTTGTGCGTTTTGTATAAAAATAATATTCTGAAACATTTTACTATGCGCTTATTTAGGTCTATGTACTGTCTGTAGTAAGTGTAACACTGAACAAAAAATACTTACAGTGAGTCATTATGATGAATGGAGAAGTGGTCATAGTGTTTTACATTAAGCACATCGGTGACCAACTGGTTCTTATAAATGTCTGTTCATGTGATGGTTTGTGTGTGTCATTTGAAAACAAAACACCATTTTGTGAAGAAATTACTGTACATTGTTTTGAATGTAAAGTTTGATTTTGCAGGAGAATTGAAGGGTTTTCCCCAATGTGTGTGTGTTTTGTGATTTGTGTGTAGAGTTCGGACAATATGAGACATGCCTTCAGAAAATGTGTGTAAACAATTGGGAAAAACTGTATATAAAAATAATATTTTTTATATCAAATGCAATTGAACTTGACTTGCTTAGAAAAACTTATATTCATATACATATTAGCCATCACATATGTGCACACATATCTGGTGGTGGTGTGGAAAGACCCCCTTATAATTGTAAATCGCTTTGGTGTATAGGCAATACACAATGGATGTGCTATATAAATGTACATTGCTTACTTACATAAAAGGATGCACATGATCAGGAACAATTCATGTCAGTATGACTGTAGAATTTAACAATGCTTAGTTGCTACTAAACTGTACAAACAATATACACCTCATTACAACAACAGCAGCATATGGATGTTACAGTATTCAGACCCTACCATGTAAACTATGCAGCAGCTGCTGCTGTTCTTCAGGGGAAAAAAAAAGAAAAAAAAAATCTGGCATGTCCTGCGGATTCAGTTTACTTTTCCTAAAAGAAAGATAGTTACAGCTCATCCAGAACACTGCTGTCAGGATTCTGAACAGAACCAGAAAATCAATGCACATTACACCTGTCCTCAGGTCTCTACACTTCTTCCAGATACATTCAGAATAGATTCTAAAGTATTATTACTTGTCTATAGATCACTAAATGGATATGCTCACTAATACAAACTTAACAGATTACTAAGGTCATAAGGACTGAGTAAATCAGAAATTTATATCTACTACAGTGCTGGAATCAACTTACAGAAGTGATTCGATGTGAAATATATTCAAATCAAGCCTTAAAACACACCTGTTTCTCCATGCCTTCATTGAATGAGCACAATGCTACGTCCAACAGATTACATTATTTGTTTTGTTTTATTAAATTCTAACCTGTTTTAACACATTTTTATCTGCTTTTTAATTATTCTAATTCTTTGTTTCTTCATTTCTCATACTTATTGTACTTCTGCCAATTGTACCTCTATCATTCTTCATGTTAAACTCTCCAATAGTATCTGGCTACAGATTTTCACATGCAAGCTGAAACAAGCTCAGATATGTTAGACACATGAACTCAAAATAACTAGTGACATGTGTGAGGGGCAGGGTTAGGGGTGGGCTTAGCATTAAAAGCATTGCATGGAGTCTCAGTTTGCATGTGCAGCCAGACCATTCTCCAAACTCTTTTAAATTACCGTTATGTTTTAAATGTGTTATATACATAAACTTGCCTTGCTTTACTTAATTGTCTGCTGGAAGCATGCAAGTATTTTCTGTTATTTCTGAAGGGCCATACCAAACATCTTCATCCTGTTTATAAGTTCTCATCCCCCGGCTCTTATTCCCTTGTGTTTCCTTCTGGAACATCAGTGAACATTTGAACCTTTTTACCAGCTGTGCTTGTGGCCCTCAATTGTCCACGGAGTGAAAAGACAAATTTCACAATCATACAGTCACTGGTGGAACGGGTTTAAATCTGGAGAAGATGCTGGAAATCTGCAGCACATGGTTTTCTGAATAAAAGACTCATCACTAACAACTATCACAAACCAAAAACAAACAACACTGGTAGATCATCAGGTAACATTTGCATATGTCAGCTTGTGAACTATAGAACTACATGTAAACATATTTTATGTAAAATATTTTACTCAGGGCAGTAAATAAACAATGACATGCATTTTGATCTCTCTTATTTTGTTACAACTCTTCACATTTGAACAGATCTTGCAAGGGTACACAAACTTTAAAGCACAACTGTAGAACATTTAATAGTATTATCCCATTTGTTATTAAAAACAAACAAAAAATTGGGTAATACGTTATTTTAAGGTGTCCTAGTTACGAATTATATTTACTTACTGTACAATTTACAAGTAATTTAGCATAAATATATGCAACTAAACTTAATCATCATTCTAACCTTGTGTGTACCTACCATGAGAGGACACAAATCATTTGTTTCTCAACATGCCCAAAATGTTAACATAGAGATTCATAGTACTGTAACCTTTTCACTTTACATATTGTACTGTAAGTTAGACATTGTCTCTTCGCCTAGCTGGATCTGGCCAGATAATTTCATCAACATCGCAATGTTGTCATTGTAAAAGAAACGTCTTGAATGATGAATCTATTCTTGTATTGCTGCTACCTCCTTCTGGTCACAGGCCTCCTCCATGGCTTGGATGAGGGGTACCTCAGCCTGGAGATGGAGATCATATACCTTCCACCGCCATGCCGAGAAAAACTCTTCTATAGGGTTGAGGAATGGAGAGTATGGTGGAAGACATAGGACGGTGAAACGTGGATGTTGCTGAAACCAGTTCTGAACCAGAGCAGAGTGGTGGAAAGACACATTGTCCCAGACAGCAATGTATTGCATATGATCGATTTGATTTGCTGCTGTTATGTTGTGCAATTGGTCCAAGAATGTAAGTATGAGTGCTGTGTTGTAAGGGCCCATATGGACATGGCAGTGAAGGACCCCATTCTGTGTACACAGAGTGTTATATTTGCCCCACGTTGCCCTGGTACATTGACTATAGCCCTGTGGCCAATGACGTTTCATCTACGTAAATGAACTCATGCTGGATCTCCTCTCCATCCATTTGTAAAACTACCTGAAGAACAGTGTCAGGCAAAATGGTGTAGTTCAGTGTAGATCTAGTATTACATATTACAGTATAGTAAAAAATAGGAGACAGTATGCAAGATCACACTGCTAAAGTGAATACATGCCTCTGCATAATCATGCCGCAGTCGTTTCACCCTTTCAGAATTGCGCTCGAAAGGCACTCGATAAATTTGCTTTATTTGAATGTTTGTTTGTTTGTTTTTTTGCATGCCAGTGTTGATATTGAGACTTGATGGATATCGTTGAACTGGCATTTTATAGTGCTTAAACACTTGATTGGTGTGTACAATTAAGCAAACAAGTGTTTGCACACCTGATGACTGTGTTGAATCAATTGGTTGGACGGTGCGGTAATTTAAGAGTTAGTGCTTTTGGTATTGCAAGGAAGTGACTTCATGATAGATTTTTGTGTGTAATGTATGTTAACTGTGTGTAGAGTTTTGCAACAAGTGTGAGGTTGACAATGTGCTTATAGTTGTGCAAATATGGGCTGATGTTTTGCTTCTTGAGTGTAAGGTTTTGCTAATAGTGTACTACTTTTAATTTTAGTGTGTAAGCAATCTAAAAAAACTAAAATGCCACTTTTTAAATTAATTTTTTACATAATTTAAATAGATTATTAAACAGTATACACTACAATTAACACAATCACCAGCAATCTTCACTCCATAGATCGCTTTTAAACACACACACATTCATACGGACTACAAATCCGCCATCTAATGGACTACAACTCCATACATGCACTCCGCTCACACACACATGTTCCTCATCCTGACTGATTCCACACACACCACAGGAGGATTGTCAAGGACTGATTACACACAGTATTTAAACATCACATACACTCACCCCAATTGCAGAGTCTTGTTATCTGTTATAGTGACATTTCAACGTGTTTCCTTTGTCTTGTTTTTGCCGTGTTTTGACCCTCGGCTTGATTGTCTGTTTCTCCCTGTCTGCTGCCAGCCTTCTGACCCATCTGCCTGTTATATTGACTACGATTCTGGATTGCCTGTATACATCTGTTTGCCCCTGTGTTGACTGTTGCTTGCCTGACCATCATACCTGCCAACACTCCCGTTTTTCCCGGGAGTCTCCCGTATTTCAGACCCGTCTCCCGTATTGGTCTGTCTTCCGGTAAACTCCCGGAATTCCCCCGCCCCCCGCTCTTTAGCATTTTGGTACAGTCCGGGCTGAAACTTGGCGCTTGTGCTCTTCCGGTGACGGTCGCGCGCTACAGTTCGCGCGCCCCCATCTCCCTAAACCTCTCACTCCTCCCGCTCCCCGCTCTTCAGTTTGCGCTAGTGTTGCCAATTTAGCAACAAACTTTCAAAAAAGCGACTAGCGACAAATCTAGCGACTTTTTTGTGTCTTACTGGCGATTTTTATATACTGTCGTTTGTCCATTACTGTACCATCCCTACTCTTCTCAACGAGCCTCCCCTGCAGCCTGAGAGCAGAGCACCTCTCAGCGTACCGACGGCAAATGATTTAGAACAGGTGGCAGTTTGAAGGTATTTCCTTTGTAGTCAACCCGATCTGCTTCTCCTTTATTTTAACAATTTAATTTGACCGTTTATTCTTGTTGCACAATCAGAGATGTTTTAAGGGAGAGTTTCAGAACTTGTCTGAGTATATTACGTCTGAGAGATTACTGCAAATTCCCTACTCATCTATAATGATATACTGTATACAAACAGCAATAGATTTAGTTAAATTGACAAGCATATGTAAAGCGTAGTGCGAATATAAAATACCCCATTTATTTACCATAGGCTGTTAAACAAACAGAAACGGTAGAACGCGATGACGTCAGTAATATGCAAATTAGCGTATGCATATGGGTGGTCTCCCGGAATTTACGAACCAAATGTTGGCAGGTATGCTGACCATCCAGATAATAAACCTACATGTGGATCCCCACCCCTGTCGTCAGTGTCACATCCCCTGGTTACAACAATATATTGACAAAGCAAGAAAGAATGAGAATAAATAAAGATGTGCATTTGTGTGTTTTAAAGTGTGTATGTACTTACATGGTGGGAGATGGGTAAAGAAATCTATTAGCTTTAGTCTTGGTGGTGGTTTTTCCACACACAAACAATTCATATAGCTATTGTTTAAAATGAGTAAACTATTTTTAAAACGACTAAACTTAATTGAGACATTTGCCAAAAGGCCTAAAACTAATGAGACAAATATTGCTCCCCCACACGGGGTAAAGACCTTGGTCTCATCAGCACCTGAGCCGGGAAAACTCCAGACCCAGCCCATGTCTCTTTCATCGGACAATTAATATCCAGCTTCCAGCTGCGCGGCCTCCTTTGCATGGAAGCGCTACCTTTCAAGATATTTTAAACAATTAAAAATAAGCAGACATTTCAATTCTCAGAACGAGTTTCTGAGTTCTCTCACCCTTCCAACTGAGTTTGTTCTTTCAAGGTAATCTGAGAACACGTTCAGTGCTGCTGCGAATACTTTGTAAATGCCTGTCCTGCTTATTCAAATAACTTGATTAAATTAATTAAATTGTAATTGACTGGTGCAATGGATGTTTTTGTCATTAACCATGAAAATGGTTTAATATAGGCTTTTCTGAAACTGTGAATATTTCACTTTAATTTTATTTAGGCTAAATTATTATTTCATTTAACAAATCAGTTTGTGTTTTGGTGCTGAAGCATAGGCTATAGCAAACTGGTTTTAAAGAACTTTAGCAACCTTTAAAGAACCTTCTCAAGATGGCGCCGAGGATGGCCGCCTCGGTGTGGAGCTCTCCAGTGTTTGCACTGTTTTTGCTAGTCTGTCCTGTTTTATGTTTATCAAACATGATCAGTTATGCCAGGGACGAGCTGCTGAACATTCGGCAGTGCACACCAACTAATCACCAACTGGATTTTGATTTCTCTGGCGTTTTGCGGAACATTGTCGTCGGTGAAGCAGCTACACTGTGGAAATTCTACAAGACGCACAGGCGTGGGAAGCGAGCCGGCGCGCTCTTCAGGCTGAGACAGCGCGGCTTCAGAACAGCGCTGCCTAGCATCCATCTGGCGAATCTACACTCTCTTCCTAACAAAATGGACAAACTACTTCTGCTCACACGCAAAAACAAGAACTTTAAAAACTCTGCTGTGCTGTGTTTCACAGAAACCTGGCTGAACGAAGTCATTCCAGACAGTGCATTACACCTACCGGACTTTCAGCTGTACAGCGCAGATCGCGATACTGAGTCAACAGGCAAAACGCGCGGTGGTGGGACATGCTTTTACATCAACAGAAGGTGATGTACGGATGTAACTGTGTTAAAGAAGATGTGCTGTCCTGATGTGGAAGTGCTTTTCATTAACTGTAAGCCGTTTTATGCACCAAGGGAGTTTTCCTAGTTCATTCTCATCAGTGTTTACATTCCACCACAAGCACACGTGAGTACTGCGTTACAACAGCTGTCTGATCTGATCACAGAGACTGACTGCCTAAATTCAAACAGCACATCACATGCCCCACTTGAGACAATAACATTTTGGACCATTGCTACACCACAATAAAGGATGCATATAGCTTCGTCGCCAGAGCAGCTCTAGGACTCTCTGACCACTGCCTGGTTCATCTTATACCAACTTACAGCCAAAAACTTAAAACTGCTAAGCCAGTATTAAGGACTGTTAAGAGATGGACCAACGACACAGAGCAGGTCTTACAAGCCTGTTTTGAATGCACGGAGTGGAGTGTTTTTGAAGCTGCAGCCACCGACCTGGACGAGCTCACAGACACTGTAACATCATACACCAGTTTCTGTGAAGAGCTATGCATCGCTACCAGGACCTACTTATCATTTAACAATGATAAATCATGGTTCACACCAAAACTTAGACAGCTTCGTTATGCAAAAGAAGATGCCTACAGGAGTGGGGACAGGATTTTCTACAATCCAGGAACACACTGACAAAGGAGATTGATGTGGCTAAGAAGAGCTATGCCAAAAAGCTGCAAAACCAGTTTTCTGCCAACGACCCTGCATCAGTGTGGAAAGCCCTAAAAGACATCACCAACTTCAAAACGCCATTTGCCAGCATCGACAGCAACAAACATCTTGCAAACAAGCTGAATATGTTCTACTGTAGATTTGACACCTCTGACCAGACACCTCACACCCACCCGAACCATCTCCCTACACAGCCATCAACACCTCCAGCCATCTCCCTCTCCTCCCTGCACTTCAGATCAGTGAGGATAATGTGCGTCGGATCTTCAATAAACAGCCATCAACACCTCCAGCCATCTCCCTCTCCCCCCTGCACTTCAGATCAGTGAGGATAACATCTGGACAAACCAGGGAACTGCGCAAGGATACTGTTTGTGGACTTCAGTTCTGCCTTTAACACCATCGTCCCATCACTGCTCGAGAACAAACTGACCCAGCTCTCTGTCCCTAGCTCTGTCTGTCAATGGATCACCAGCTTTCTGACAGATAGACAACAGCTAGTCAGAATGGGCAAAATCACATCCGATAGCCGCACCATCAGCACTGGTGCACCCCAGGGATGCGTTCTCTCCCCACTGCTCTTCTCCCTGTACACCAACGACTGCACCGCAAAAGACCCCTCCATTAAGCTCTTGAAGTTGAAGGATGACACTACTGTTATCAGCCTCATCCGGAACGGTGACGAGTCTGCATACAGACAGGAGGTGGAGCGGCTGGCTTTATGGTGCAAATACAACAACCTGGAGCTGAACACGCTCAAAACTGTGGAGATGATAGTGGACTTTAGGAGAAACCCCCCTGCACTCCCCCCACTCACCATCATGAACAGCACTGTGGCTGCAGTAGAGTCATTCAGGTTCCTGGGCACCACCATCTCTCAGGATCTGAAGTAGGACATTCACATAGACTCTATTAGGAAGAAAGCCCAGCAGAGACTGTACTTCTTTCGTCAGCTGAGGAAGTTCATCCTGCCACAGGAGCTGCTCGTACAGTTCTACTCAGCTGTCATCCAATCCATCCTATGCACTTCAATCACCGTCTGGTTCAGCTCAGCTGCCAAAACTGATCTCCGTAAAATACAGCGAATAGTCCGGACTGCTGAACGAATCACTGGCACTACCCTTCCTACACTTCAAGAACTGTACTCTTCCAGAGTGAGTAAAAGAGCTCACAAAATCACTCTGGACGCCTCGCACCCAGCACACTACCTGTTCGAACTGTTACCGTCTGGTCGGCGCTACAGAGCACCAAGCACAAAAACAGCCAGACACAGGAAAAGTTTCTTTCCTCAGGCCATCTACCTCATGAACAGTTAAATATTCTACTACTGTCCAATAAATGTGCAATACTTTCTCATACGCACTTGTACACAGCACCTTATATCAATATACAATGCAATACTTTCTCCATTTACATTGGTACACAGCACCTTATACCCTGTATATTTACAACATATCTGCACATACAATTCGACATCCAGATCTTTTTGACTAACTGCATCTCTGTTTAATGTTTATCGCCTTTTTCTTTTCTCATATTTAATTTTGTGTTGTCACTTGTCACTTCATGTACACTGGGAGCTTCTGTTGCCAAAACAAATTCCTTGTGTGTGTGAAGCACACTTGGCAATAAAACTGATTCTGATTCTGACCTTATGATGTTATTCATTCTTCTATTTTATCTAGTAAATAATTGACCAACAAAATATACATTAAAATGAAGATACAAGGTACAGCAAACAAAATTTGTTTCAAAAATATATTTTTTCCAAGAAAAATATACAAATTATATTTTTGTTTGTGCCGTCCACTACTAAACTGTGCGGTGATGATTTGTTTCGCTCTGTTGAAAATAAGGATTTAATTGATGCTTTATTGTAATTGTTGCATCACAAACCTCTGTCATATATTTGCAAATGTTTTAATATGTCATAATTTTAAAGATTAAGTCTTGAGCATCTGATTTTTCCTCAGTGCTGATGTGCTTTAATTTTCTCCATCTCACTCGCGGCAAGTTCAGGTCAGGGAGTGGTTAAGCAACCCTGGCAGGAAAATATACATTTAGATTTCAAAGAAAATATGTTAGTATTGAAAAGGAAACATACGTTTGCCTATCAATTTCATAACGCACGCCTTCAAATAATGTAGCCTTTGACAGCAAACATCAGTGTTTCTTGAGATTAAAATAAGAATAAGGGATAATGGGGCAGGGCGGTGCTGGATATGTGCGTACCTTGGAATAAAATCCTGCAGGTGCCCCCAGTTAAATGAATAGTTACACTCTAAGAAGATCACCTTGAGATAATATGCAACCAAAAACTGTAATCTGTTAATTAGTGAGAATAAAAGTGTACTGTAATTACAAAATGTTAAGGACTATAAAGGGAGTTTATATCACATCAGGCATGTAACGGTACATTGAAGTCACGGTTTGGTCTGTATCTCAATTTTGGGGTCATGGTTTGATATAGGTGAGGTACAACAGGAATAATAACAAATCCCCTGTGCTTGCTTAACAAAACATAGGAAAAAGTGTTTTGTCACAACCAGCCACAAAACTGAAGAGCTTCTTGACAATGGCAACATGGCAAAACAACTCTTGGAACAACTAGACTGTCTAGATATTTTCTCTTTTTCTGAGCACTCTCAGGCGACACAGTGGCACAGTAGGTAGTGCTGTCGCCTCACAGCAGGAAGGTCGTTGGTTCGAGCCTCCGCTGGTTCAGTTGGCGTTTCTGTGTGGAGTTTGCATGTTCTCCCTGCGTTCGCGTGGGTTTCCTCCGGGTGAAATGAATGAATGAATGAGCACTCTCATCAAAATCCTAGCAAGTTGCTGCAATGTGATTGGAACAGCCAAAGTGAAAAACAACTGAACTTAAAATGATTGGTGAGTGAATAAAATTTGATTATTTTATATTACCTTTGCATGTTTAAAATACACTTTTATAATCATTTATAAGTTGGCATCCTCATTTTTCAGGCATTCACTTCAGTCTACACCCTAACCAAAGATCCTATAAATGATTTTACAATGTTCCCTGTCTCTCGGCCTCCTGTGCTGTGACAAATGCAGGCTTTCTTAACCAGCAAGTAACTCTGGTTATTAAAAAATATGTGAATCGGCTAAATAAAATAAACAGTTTAAGCTTATTTATAACCTTTTGTCTTACTTCCCTCTTGGAAGTTTGCAAGTATCCTGGTCCTCTATTCAAGAAACATATACTTAAAGTACGCTTTTTATAGCAGACATTGTAAGATTTCACTTCACCACAATTTTCTCTAAAGATTCACGATATTTAGCAAATGATGCAAAAGCTATATGAAACACCAGGGGACTTGTGAAACTGAAATCAGGAAACAAGAGCATGTGAAAGTTTAAGCAGACTGCAGTAATCAGAAGGCCCTGAGAGAGATTGGAGGCCTGTGGAGGTGTAATACTATTTGGTAAAAGAGTTATTATTCTGAATGTTTCTCTATGGAAGTTGAACACATTTTTTTACTATTCCCAAAATGTTAAGCCCCAAAAGAAAAGTAATAATATGCTTTCAGATTCTTGCACTGATTGAATGCTTTATTCAGTCCACCCCCGCTTTGCAGCTGAGGGAGTATTTTCTCATGACTTTATGAACAAATGATCCAAAGAAACAACTTTATTTGGATGCACCCTGTGTATTAAATGCTTAAAAACACTAATAAGAATATTTTCTTTTTTAAACTTTGTTTTTGTCTTGCTAGAAAGGGATTCTTAAGGCAAAATTAGAATTTTTGGTTTTTAGAATGTTCCACTAACCTCTTTACTCGTTACTTTGTATATCAGTAAACATCAGATAAGATGTTTGATTACACAATAAAAATTTAAGCAAATCATTTATTAAGTAATAAGTAAAAATAATACATTTAAAATACAATCACTTACATTTCTAACATTTTCTAAGATACACTTTTACTGGTTTATGCTTTCAATATACAATAATTTAAAAAATCCAATCAACTCAAGATTCTGTGATTTGTTAATTCTCTTTAACCTTTATTTAATTGACAAAAGGGGTAGCACGGTGGTGCAGTGGGTAGCACAATCACCTCACAGCAAGAAGGTCGCTGGTTCGAGCCTCGGCTGGGTCAGTTGGCATTTCTGTGTGGAGTTTGCATGTCCTCCCTGTGTTCGCGTGGGTTTCCTCTGGGTGCTCCGGTTTCCCCAACAAGTCCAAAAACATGTGGTACAGGTGAATTGGGTAAGCTAAATTGTCCGTAGTCTATAATGAGTGTGTATGGATGTTTCCCAGTGATGGGTTGCAACTGGAGGGGCATCTGCTGCATAAAACATATGCTGGATAAGTTGCCGGTTCATTCTGCTGTGGTGACTTCAGATTAATAAAGGGACAAAGTCGAAAAGAAAATGAATGAATGAATAATTGACAAAAGTACAAAGTACTGTTTTCTTTACAATTGTATTTTCTTTGGGTTTATCAAGCACTAAGTGATTTATTTATTGTTACTTTTCAGTTTTCTTTGTTCCTTCCTTTTCTTTGTATGATAATATGCAGGATGCATGAATCTGCCCTGTGGAAACTCTTTGTTGATAAAACTCATTGTTTTATAATTTTTTTCTAAACAAGAACTCCTGATTTTAGCTGAAGATTGCTTTAATATTTCAGTTTTTATGAAACTTGTGGGTTTTATTTGCTATCTTAGGTTAATTAATTGTGACAGTTCTTTAATGTGGTGCCCAAAAGTTTCCTAAAAGATAATTTTAAGTTTAGCAGCAACCACCATGACAGTATGCCTGATCATTCCATTTTACAATGTTCAGTATTTGTGAGGAAAAAAAAACAACACTCCTTACCGGTGATATTTCAGTTCAAGTAGTAGCTACCTGCATCCACATCCATGTCTGGTTTTCCCTCGATGATCCCATGTAAACAGGATTTCCACCAACAAAGTCTCTAGTTTCTCATTTACATGTGTTTTTTGTTTTTTCCTTTTCAATAAATTCAGTCTGAAAATGGATTTGCCTCATATTATGTACTTTATGTCCTGACACAGATGTTAAAACTGCATTCAACACTATTATTATTTGTGCTGAAGTGTCTTTGTATAATTCTCAGTCTCAAAGAATGTAGACAGTTTGTCCAAATAAACTAACAATGGATGCATTTATTTCTTAAGGATTTTTTGACTTTAATTTACTAAGATCAAAAGAATTCATGATTTCATTCTGTTTCAGTTTTAGACATTACATGTAAACGTCTGTTGTTCAAGGCATACTTTTGCTTTCAAAATGTGTCTGACTGAAACTCAATTCATGTACAGTAAAAACATGCTTTTGTATGACAAAAAAACATGCTGAACCACCAGTTTGTTTGGCAAATGAACATTGAATTATCCATTCATTCAAATACATGTTCTTTATAGGCATCTGTTTTTCATGAAGAAAAAAATAACTTCTTCATTCACTTTATTTTTCAGGTAAGAGTGGATTCAACCATGTGCTGTGTTGACAAACCTTTGTTGACCTTTTGTCAACCTAACTGTTGAGACTTCTGGTGTCATTCACTTCCACTGATTTTTAGTTAATTCACACTAAAGTAAACGGTGAATGAAATGTTCTTTATGCCAAAACAAATGATTTTAAAAAAAACTGTTCAATATTATGCATTTTAATTTAAACTGTAAATTTAGAAAAATACCCAACAATACTGGTACCCAATAATACCCAAAACATGTTTTTTTGCATCTGGTCATCTGATAATCCATCTAGCAGGTTGTATAACATATACAGCTATTTTTTTCCTTTCACTGAAACACAATACATGTCTAACCTCTACATATTTGTCATCTAATGTAATTCTTTGCTGCATCGTCAGAATCATTGTTTAAATATCTATGTATGGGTGTAACAGCTGCTTGTGTGACATTTTGTTTTTATGGTTCCCTTTAGACATTTTGTTACTTTCTAACTATGTTTGGCAATATTAGCAGACTGTCGGCTTATACTGGGTTAATAAAGGTATATTTTGATGTTCCTCCAACAGACATCCTATTCAGCACCTTTACAAGTACTTTTCATCTTATTCTACTAATCTTAATCTTTACCTAATTGTCCTCTAACCCATCAGCTGTCATTTGGTAATTTTAGGCATAAACCACCATATAATGACAATACATACAGTTGTTGTAATCAAAATTATACTGAGAATTTTTATTTTTTAAATATTTCCCAAAATTTGTTTAACAGAGCAAGGAATTTTTCTCGGTACTTCTGTTAATATTTTATCTTCAGCAGAAAGTTTTATTTGTTTATTTCGGCTAGAAAATAAAAAAAAACAAATCAAAATTTATGTTTATTAAAAACCATTTAAAGTCAATATTATTAGCCTCTTTAAGCAATATATTTTCGATAGTCTACAGAACAAACCATTATTATACAATGACTTGCCTAATTACCCTAACTTGCCTAGTTAACCTAATTAACCTAGTTAAGCTTTTAAATATCACTTTTAGCTGAATAGTAGTTTCTTGAAAAATATTTAGTAAAATATTATTTACTGTCATCATGGCAAAGATAAAATAAATCAGTTATTAAAACTATTATGTTTAGAAATGTGTTAAAAAAAACTTCTTTCTGTTAAACAAAAATTGGGAAATTAGTTATTGTATAACGATGGTTTGTTCTGTAGACTATCAAATAAATATATATATGAGTTTATTTTTTAAATTTGAGCACAAAAGAAGAAAATTTGATGAACACTGAAAACCTGTAACCACTGACTTGGATACCAAAACAAATACTTTAGAAGTCAATGGTTACAGGATTTCATGTTTTTGAAACAAGTAGCCTACAGAGTGAGTAAATTATAACAATGATGTTTCAATTCTTTGGTGAACCATTCCTTTACCTAAATACACCCACATACTCCCCTGCCTGCCTGCCTGGCTAGCTGGAATGTTCCACAATAATAATAAATAAATTATATATATATATATATATATATATATATATATATATATATATATATATATATATATATATATATATATATATATATATATAAGTGCTTTTATTTAAGCCAAAATAAAACAAATAAAACTTTCTCCAGAAAAAAAATCAGACATACTATGAAAATTTCCTTGCTCTGTTAAACATCATTTAGGAAATATTTAAAAAAAGAAAGAAAAAAAAACACAATATACATTGTAAAAAGCTATAGAAATAAAGATGATTTGAAAAATGTGTAAAGAAAACACATTTAAAGAAACAGACTACATAGCACATGCTCAAAATAAGCACTGCATTATGAGTCTGTTGTACTATATTGACACTAGTTGTGTTGCTGTTTTTAAAGTTATCTATAAACTAGTTATTAAAGTTATTGGTTGTGTCTTGAAAGTAAAATTGCTATTATGCTCATGAAATGACATTCAAAGTTTTAAGTATAAAAATACAGTCAGAGATGTTAAAGCAAGAATCATATGCTGCTTGGAATAGTTGTATAGTAAGTATTGTGAGATATTTTTAATGTTTCTTCGCTTTCTTTACTAAATAAATTACTTCATTTACTAGCATTATTTACTTACGTTACGGTACACTGTGTGTTTTAAAGGTTTTCACTAACAGTAGCAAATGCACAAAAATGTTGCATATAAAATATTTAACATTGCGTATTACTGGGTGTGGCTATAGTCATATTGAAAGTGAAAGCAGATAACAACTCCTCACAAAGCTTTTCCTTCATGCCTCGCGTGTCAGTTTTCTCGTCGTTCTGTTCATTCGAAGAGCATTTACACAGTAAGTATCTGTTTGATGACTCGTTTTGAACCGATAGCGTCGTCTTTATATCCACAAAGTTAAACTGTCACTGTTTAATACCAAGCAATGGTGTCAAATGCAGCTTACGAAACATCGCTAAAAGTAGAGCGAGCAAGCATAACAAATGGTCCACAACAGTTAAAGCTTCTTAATGTTTACACGCTTTTCATGTTTAATCGTCGTGTTTGGCTCTTAATACAATATAGTGTAGCTGGTATTCATGGATTTCATACACGGAAATGTTTTCAGTGTAGATAGAAATATCTGCGCATGCGGTAGACTGAAATCACGCAAATATTCAAACAAAGCGCTAGAGAAGAAAATACAAAACATTTACTTTTGTGAATCATCAAAAATACGTTTTGTCTTAATTTAGTTTTGGATGTGGAAGAAACATTTACACATACTAAGGATGTAATGTACTCATTTGTTTGTTTTTACTTGAAATCATTGTCAGCTGTAAGAATAAAATAAAATGTACCATTTCAAAATTAATTGTTTAAAACAAATTTAGGGTACATAATTTTTCAACCAGAAAACATTAACAAACAGTTCATTACTGAAATGGCTCTTTTTGCTTTTCTTTTCAGAGTAAACATGTCTTCGGTGATAAGGCAATTTACTGTGCTTTCTCTCTTGATCCTTGCTGTGAGGCCAGAAGGAGGTATGTGCAATAATAAATACAAAAATCAACTGTTTGTTGTGTTTCATACTAAAAGGGCCCTTAAAATGTATGTTTAAAGAGTGGAAGAATATTATCATTAATATATTGTCATATTAATGACAGTAGAGGTTAAGATCAATTGTTGTGCTAAGAGCAGTTTAAATTTAAACAACCCAATTATCCATGAGAAATTAAGTGCATTGCTGCAATTTATTTTGGTTATAAACCCCATGTCACATTTTTTCAATGGAACTTTCTTTCTATTACACCATGAACATTCCTTTTATGTGCAGGCTGCATGGAATGTATAAGGCGCCGTGTAAGATTTAAAACAAACTTTGCTTATCAACACATACATAAAACACATGCATATACACCTATACATTACTTGCATATTCACCTATACTATTAGATGTTCAAAACTACATTAGATGTTCAAAACTATTTCTAATAACTGATTTCTTTTATCTTTGCTATGATGACAGTAAATAATATTTTACTAGATATTTTTCAAGATACTAGTATTCAGATCAAAGGCTTAATTAGGGTAATTAGGCAAGTCATTGTATAACAGTAGTTACTTCTGCAGACAATCAAAAATATATATTGCTTAAGGGGGCTAATAATATTGACCTTAAAATAGGCTTTAAAACATTTAAACCTGCTTTTATTCTAGCCAAAATAAAACAAATAAGACTTTCTCTAGAAAAAAAAATATTATAGGAAATACTGCGAAAATTCCTTTCTCTGTTTAACATCATTTGGGAAATATTTATAAAAACAAAACTCAGAGGAGGGCGAATAATTTTCACTTCAACAGTAATCGTTTTGAATAATCGTGATTACAATTATGACTAAAATAATCATGATTATAATTTTTCCCATAATCGAGCAGCCCTAATATATGTAGGCATGGGACGATAACAGTTTTCAAGGTATACTGCAGTTTGGAAAAATCAAGGTTTTAGTTTCTCCAACATTTTCTGTAATACCGTTCCTAAGGGTATGTGTAAGATTTTTTAATTCACATTTTTTTACAACAGCATCTCCAGCAGAAAAGATCTCCAAAGATGCCCTTTTAAATTGTAAAAAAAAATTTTTAGTGTTTTAAAGTGTTTTTAAAACCAATGAAGACAGCAAAAGTCAATGATTCATTTGAATTATTTAGCCTGGCATGTTTACTGTTTCAAAATATTTAAAATGTTTCTCAAAATAAAATATATTGTGTTTAAAGGGGGAAAAAACTTTTTGTTGTTTACCCAGACATTTAAAAGGAATATATTTTAGAGCAGTAATCACAATACCATGATGCTGTGAATCCGTGATATTTTTTATCCAAGGTTATCATACTGTCAGAATCTTATACCGGCCCATGCCTATACATATGTAAGTTTCATATTGTTGTTTTGAACATCTAATAGTATAGGTGTATGTGTGAGTTTTTTCTAGGTGTATTCACATGTTTTATGTATGTTTTGTTAAGTGAAGTTTGGTTTAAATTCTACACGGCACCCTATAGAAATGTGTCCTGCATTAACTAACATTTTATAATTACAATTTTTATGATGTTTGTACTTCTGTGTTCAACAGAATTGTTGGATCTGAAATGCCAACCCACAGTTGGAATTGTAGCAGCGACAACAGTTATCAAATGTCAATACAAAGACAATGGGGATACTAATATTGATGGAGTTTTCTTAAAGAAATCAACAGAGGAAAAAATCATTTTTAAAATGCTTGGAGATAAGATATATGGAGATGAACGATTTAGTCTTGAAAACCCAACAAATGGTCCATCCTTGAAAATCACTGACACAATGTTTTCTGATGAGGGTATTTATGATTACCGTGTTGTAACAGACATTGGTGAACAAACGGTAAAGCTTTCCATTACTGTCACAGGTGAGATTTAATATTAATATCTAATTATTACTTAATTATTCTTACATGACAAAACCTGACTTAAGTTCTTACCGTGTTTAGTAGTTTTACATGGTTTTGCTTAATTATCTACATTCTCATACTTTCTCTGCCACTTATCTTTTCTTTAAGCCAAATACAGTGATCCCGTCACCAGCACATGGCCTAAAACTCTAATAGATGGAGGACCCACTGACCTTTACTGCAATGCCACTGATGGCTACCCAGCAGGCTTCATCCACTGGTTTGACAGTGCTGGGACTAACTGGACCATTAACTCAGACCTGACAAAAGTCCCAAAAGACACCAATGGCAGGAAATCTGTGGCTTTGTCTAGTAAACTAACTTTTAAGTCTATCAACCTGGTCCTGGAACCATTTAGATGCGTTGTGTTTAACAGCAAATATGTGCAAGATGGAGCAAGCACAATAAATTCTGCTATAAGTAAGCTTGATTTTCTTACATTCTCTATGAATTGTTTAATATAGCTAGCAGGTTATGCAACTGATGATAATCTGAAAAGATCTGCTTTTATCACAAGACAGTATAAACAATGATTATATTATGGTTTCTGAAGATCTATTCTCAAACTGAAGACTCTGGAACATATTTTGAGACAAAGACAAAAATAGATGGTATGTTGTTTCTCCAGGTTCTCCAGAAAAGGGAGGTTTGGAACCCAATACAACAAAGATTATTGCTGGTGTGATGGTCATTGGATCACTTATTGTTGGTCTCCTGTTTGCTCTGTTGTTTTTTCGAAGAAAAAGAAGTTTTTACAGTAAGTACACCTTTAACAATTTTTTAAGGTGAGCTATTGTTTAATATTATTTTGTGTTATATTTGCATTCCAGTTTCCCAGTACTGGGTGGCACCTGGAAGGGCATCCACTGCGTAAAAACATATGTCAGAATTTTTGGCGGTTCATTCCGCTGTGGTGACCCCTGATAAACCAGGCACAAATAAGGAAAATGATATGCATAAATTCAGATTTCAGTGATGGTTTTCCTCTTTCTGTAAAACAAACTTTTTTTGCTAGCAAATGAATCACAAAAAGGAAATGTGATAATGCTTTAATTTTAGCAAAAATGATCAGCACATCCTTTATACGGTATATACAATAGTCAACATTTAAGTTAGATAAAAAAAAAAAACCTGAAAGACCTCAGAAAGCATAGACTTGCTTCCTTATCATGATTTTCTAATGTTGACATAACTGGAATGTCACATGCTCTTCATTTGTTAAGGTTAAACTACAGTGAACTAGAGTTGGAGATCTACATCACTGTAGTTCTGTTTTTCTATAATATAGATTGCTGTGACCGTTAGTAGAGGTATATAATTTCATGCTGATTTTTCCCCATTGTTGAACACAGATCGTAGACGATCTTCTGCCCGTCCTTTTCTAAGTATGTTATTCCATTTCAAGCGATTTCTTTTCATTAGACTTTCTGTTCTCTATGATTAACAATTACATTTATATTATTAACTATTAAATGCAGCAATTGTTTCTTTCTAGGGATAATTCTGTTTCACTTTCCCATAGTTCAGCAAGACTTTCTGTTCTCTAAATGCAGGAGTTATTTCTCTCTGGGGATCATTCTGTTTCACTTTCCCATGTTTCTGCAAGATGTTTAATCGCATACAGCTTTCTCTTTCACACACACTTTTTGGCACAGGTTTTAGGATTATTACCTTTGCAGTTTTCTGTGATTGGGATTAGCACTGAAAGGGCTTTTGCTTTTGTTACACTAGTGACTGGAAATGACAGTTGTATAGACTCCATTAATACATTTACATTGTCTTATGAATAAATAAAATGTAATTTATCTTAATAGGTTATGATTCAGGGAAAACTGCAGAAGATGACTTAGAAGATCCACGAGAAGATCAGCAGGTATAATCACATTTCATACAGTCTTTGCTTCATATATCAAAACAATGTTGCACTTGATTTAATATTAGATAATATTTAACAGTTTTATATTTTTTATAGCTGATAAATTGTGCTTTATAATGTAAATATTCACTTCACTGGTTTTTTTTTTTTGTATTAATCTTATTATTATTTTTAGGACTAAGCATTGAGGCTCCACTATCATCAGATGAAATTGGAACTAAGCCCTAATTTTCTTACTGAGGTGAGCAGAGCTGCCATTTGAATGAAAGTGAAGTCATAAAGGAAATGGCAGCTGCTTCAGATATTATGTGGTAATACATAATGTAATGTCATGCCTTTAAGACTAAAAAGACAAATTACTAACAAATGCAGTTCACCCCTACAATAAAAAGTAGGGTCTGTAGCTCCACACTGAGAATTTAAGAAATCAGTTAAAAACTGAGGAAATATTTTGTGAAATTGTATTTTTATGTCTGTCAGAACTAATTTGAAATTAATTAAATGTTATTGACTTTTAAAACAGACTTTTAAAATAAAAAACAAGCAAATTTGATGTCATTACTGTTTTGTTTCTGCAGAGTTTATAGTCGCAGTCACACACATTTATACCACAGACAAAGGCTACAAGAACACACACTCACATACAACTACATGTAATTACTGTATGTTTGTGATGCTGCCATTAGATCACTTGTCACAAATTCTTCAACACAATGATTACTGTTGTTTTCCACATTTTTAGATCTTTGTAATTCAAAAGTGAAAAGAATGTCTGCATAATTTGTATTGTGGTTATGTTTTCAGTAGGGACAGTAACTGTGACTGCAACTGTGTGCCAATTACAAATTGTGGCTTTAAGGGTGAGAATGTTTGTATAATTTCTTGATTCTGATTTTGAATCTTTTAATTCTTTGTAAAATGTAACCAAGAACAGGTCATCGGAGAATAATACATTATTATTGGGATGTTTTGTTATCACTTTGAATCTTTTAGCATTTTCATCTTTAAGTGTTTCAAGTATTTAAGTTTTGTGTTTATACTTCAATAAAAGAAAATAAAAACAATTGTTCCCTCTTTTTTTAATTATCACATCACTATTAATCCACGAGAAAGTGATAGTGGGTGGTCTCATTAGCTCAGGTTGGTGGCTTGAAGAACAACTGAGGGCATCCCTTATGTGATTTTGTTATTATTTTATCTAGCAAATCTTATCTTAAAAATAAATAGTGAATAACTTTATTATTTAAAAATGCTCAAGGAAATGGGTAACATATTTTATTAAAGGCTTTATAGTACAATATATTTAATAGGACATATATAGACTAACAAACAAGCAGTACATTAAGTTAGTGGTGACGTTTAGCAGTAAGGTTTAGTTTGTTGACATTAAAAAGTGTAATAATTTGAACCAAAGAATAAGCACACTATTTTACAATATTTTGTTATCTTAAAGAATGATTGTTTAATTCATGTTTGCTCAAAGTGCATCAACTAACATTCCAAAAAAAGATAATAAATGAATTGTCATGTAGAAGTATTGCTTATATTTAGTTGATACTAATCAAAACAGTTAATTTAAAAAAAATCAAGCCTTATTGTAAATTTGGCCACTTAAGGTTTTAAAAATCTCTGTCAAACTCACAGTCATCTCTTAAAATGATATATATTAACTACATAAAGCTGTGAAGCATGTCATGTACTCACAAATGACTAGAATGAGCTGATGCTTTAAATAAAAAAAAAGTCAACTTCAAAGGTAGACCTGGTCAGCTCAGATGGAGACTTTGCTACTGCAGCACGTTGGTGACATCTAGTGACTAGTGAGCTTAATTGCTAACATCCAGTGAAAGTAGTTCTGGCTGACAAGTCTCAACCGGTGACGAAAGCACATTGTTTACTAAGGCAATGATATTTAAACAGTGTCACCACTTTAATATGGGTAACCATGTTGGAAAGACATACAGTATACCCTGCCATTTATGTGCTTGTACCCTACAATGGTCAATACACTGCCTAAATAGACAATCATGGGCCCTGTTGACAAATGGTACTTTTTGAGCTACCTATAAGATGTCTGCAACATCAGTTTAATGCACAACTAATGATTTTAGGTTATAAAAATATTCTCATAACGTTTCCATTAAGTTAGTTTTTTGAGCATCCAGTTTAGACAAAGTATTAACATTATTTTTTTTTTTAAATCTTTTCATAACATTTCAGTAACATATTAGATTAATGCTATCAGAATGTTATTTAAAATGTTATTGGGGACTTCCAGCATGTCAGCAGTCCTTCAGAGTACAGTCACAGTCTGGAGTCTAAAAAAGAAATGATTTACTATAGGCAATTACTAGTTTGTAAACATTCAGGATGTGCACATCAAGGTTGGAGAAAACCCCCCGGGAGCGCTGGCATTTACAGTGAGGGAATGACATCTGATGTGGTACAGAGTTTGTTGTACTATAGATAAGTTATATTGATTACATATTGTATATATTATTTACATAATGCTTTCAGCGTATTATAACAGCTTGTCACCCAGTGATAAGCACAGCTATTCTACAAAATTATGGTTAAAGTGAGTGGCGTTCATCTGACAGGTCCATTTGCGATAGCACCCTCCCAAAGGATATTGGATAAGACAAAACGGCCAAGCATCCGAAATATACAACTATCTCATTGAAACTTCAAGTGATTTTACAAGAGAGAAGTTAAGGACCTACAAGTGTTTGGATGCCTACAATTTTGTTCTGTGTGGTCATGTGCAAGAAATAATGTTCCATGATTACCAGATTCAAAACTTTGTAGTGCTAAAAATCGAGGTTTTGCCGAGCCAAAGAGAAGGAAAAAAGACAGAATTGTACAAGTTGGTAATCATCAACAAGCAAAACAACTGCATTGATTCCAGTGGTGGGAAGAGTACTGAAAAAGCATACTTAAGTACAGTAAAAGCACCATTACTTGCCTAAAAATGTAGTGCAAGTAGAGTAAAAGTATCTGTTGTAAATATTACTCAAAGTACGAGTAAAAAGACCTTTCAAAAGTACTCAACAGTAGTGAGTAGTGAGTATTACGCTTGTATTACGAAATTTGTGGATGTGTGTAAACGTAACATTCTGTAGTGCATTTAGTCAATTTAGCATGCACACAACGTCACAAGATGTTAATATTAGGTTAGATTTAGATTGTGATGTCAGGTGACCAAAATTCAATACCTAGCCAGCGTCTAAGGACAACAATATATTTGATGTCCAATAACAACATCAAATGACATTGATATTTGGTTGATTTTAGGTTGTGTTAGAAAGTGACCAAAATCCAATGTCGAGCCAACATTTTAAACCAACGTCACATTGATTTCAAATACTGACATCATATACTGACAACCAAAATCCAACATCTGATAGACGTCATAGTTGTAACGTGCATACAACATGCTGTAACATCATTAGAAGTTGTTATTTGGTTGTTTTTAGGTTGGAATTTGGACACTGACGTCAACCCGATTTTCATTTCCAAACTAAATGCAACATGCCCACGACGTTGGGGTACAATGTCAATCTAACATCATGTTGACGTCTGGTGCCTGCTGGGTGTTTAAGGCCATTTTGGTCATCATACAGTAAACATCCTTCATCTTCTAATCAGTGACATGCATCCAAACAGTCTCTGGGACAATACGTGTATAGATTTTGGACATCTTCTTGGACACTTTTATTGCTTCCAAACAGTTTGCTGCAATTATAAATCGCCCATGTCTTGAGGTAGTTCATTATGATGATGTGGGATTTGATTAGACAGAAATCACAGGACTGATTTTTCTAATCCTCAAAGACAGGAAATAATAAAGTAGTGACTGCAGGTTGAAGGAAAGTAGTGGAGTAAAAGTACCAATACAGCACTAAAAATGTGGGGAGGGAAAGTAAAATTACACATTTTTATAACTACTTAGTAAATTACAATTCCTGAGAAAAACTATTCAATTACAGTCATTTGAGTACTTATAATTTGTTACTTTACACCACTGATTGATTCTGACAGCAAACTGCACCTGTATGGCAGGGTATGTGAACTTACATTTTTACATTTCAATCTTAGCATTCAGTGTCCGCAGTTTAATTAACCTTATTTAACTGTTTTTGCTGAAATCATTGCTGCAATCAAAAATGAGTAATGTGGATGATTCAGAATAGCGTGAACTTACCTGATTTAAAATGAACTGCAGAGTCGAGCATTTTTAATTAGGTCCTCACTCCATTCAGGTCTTCTGATGGCTGTTAGCCAAAGACGTCTGTGGTTGGCATTAAAAGCAGTGTGGTGTACGGTAAAAATTAAGTTTACTATTTTTGGATTTCGATTTTGGCATCCTACCGCACAACACAGTGACGTCATGTGTGACGTAGGTTGGTAATTTCTCTATAGTATTATCACTTTTATCACACAGCCTTATATGACAGAAGTGTTCTAGGGCAACTGCTTGTAAAATGAGAGAAATGGAAGTTTCACGTAGGTGACGTAAGGAGTGATTTAAGGCAATATTATTTGTGAATAATGTGGGACAGGCGATGGGCCTGAACTTCTAGCCAAAACTTCTGGAAAAGAAAGTAAGAGAGAGTTAGCAATTTGCTTTTTGCAGCCTGCAACATATTCAGGAGTCATTATAAACGAGGCGTCTTAATAAGGGCATGAGTGACAGTGACTACGTTTACATGGACATCAGTATCAAATTATTTGCTTTAATCTAATTAAGAGAATAATAAGTCTAAGGTGTTTACATGAGTTGCTTTTTGAGTGTTACTTTGATGATCACGTTTTACATGTTATAACACATAATTCGATTAACGTCTTTGCGTCACCACGCTATCCGCATTTCCTCCGGAGTTTCATGTAATTTCGGGTGTTTTACTTTTAATTTGTCGACTTTAACTGCAGTTTGGCACTTTCACTTTCATTCACGAACATTCCATGCATGCCCGCCGTGACAAACGAGATATTGGATGCAACTATGAACTGCTGGAAGAATTGTTTTAATGGAAGTTCATGCCGCATGCTGAATAGAATAAAAAAAAAAACGCCGCATTTCACGATGCAGGTGTCCGTGGTCTGCACTGACTCGATAGGTGCTAAGAGTCTCAATCAGCCGTGCGTGCGTGGGTGGGTGTGTGTGTGGACTACCCTGTCACAAAAAGCGCCTTAAAGCCCTACATGATGGTAACAGTTGGATTAAGGTGTTTACATGTACTGTATGTACTGCACTTCAATAATGCGAATAAAATCGGCATACTCCACATGTCTTAATTAGATTTCTCTTTAGTTCAATTATGATCTTAATCTGAGTAAATTAATCAAAAATCGCTGTTTACATGGTAATCTCTTAATCAGAGTATTGTTTTAATCGCATTAAAATTTAATTATTGGTGTCCATGTAAACGTAGTCAGTGAGTGCAAGCGCCCTTTATTAATGCATTGAACAGTGGCTTCATTATCACAGTGTACGAGGAAATTGGAGGTGGACCATTCATCTCCCCACAGAATACCTGCGGTGACTATGGGGTAAAATTCAAAAAGAGCAGGCAAGTGTTGATTTTGGGGTATTTGTGAGCATTGGGGGGGGAATAATGCGCATAGCGAAGCTTAAGTGTCCGAGAATAGATAGGAATTCAGGTTTAGTGCATGTCTGTTTCTCGAGAAAGATTTGAGATAGGGAAATTATGCGATCAGTTTTTTCTTTGGGGAGAGATGCTTGAAATTTAGTCTAGGCTGATGCACAGAAATTCGATGGAAGTGCTGGGTCCAGATGTTTTTTCCTCTGCAAAGGGAATTCCTAGATCGACGAAAATCTTTTGGGTGTTCGCTAGATGTTTAGCCAGAGGCGACGACAGGGGGAGAGATTATAAGAAAATCGTCTAGGGGGTAGATGAGGTGTGGTATTCTGTAGTGAATTATTGGATAAAATCCAGCATAATGCTTCTGAAAGCATGTAAAAATATTAGGGGCTACTTTTACAACCGAAAGTTAGTCGGACTGTGAAGGCAAGGCAAGTTTATTTATATAGCACACTTCATACACAGTGGCAATTCAAAGTGCTTTACATGAACAGGAATAAAATAGTTCTTTTATAAGTATAAGAACATAAAAACAAATAACATAAAAACATTAAAAACAAGGACTAAAATGTGTTAAAAAGTGTTCAATGTGCCCAATGTTGGTGCACATCTTATCATTTCTGGATTTCAGCAGCGAGGGGCGTAGTAGCTGAAGGTTGATTCACCCTGCTTTGACTGAACTCTTGGAATTTCTAGTTTATTTGATCCTAAAGATCTGAGCGATCTATTAGGTTTGTATTCAGTGGGCATATCTGGAATGTACTGAGGTCCTAGGCCATTGAATTTTTTATAGACAAGTAATAATACTTTAAAATCTATTCTGAATATAACTGAGAGCCAGTGTAAAGACCTGAGGACAGGTGTGATGTGCTCTGATTTTCTGGTTCTGGTCAGAATCCTGGCCGCGGCGTTCTAGATGAGCTGCAACTGTCTGACTTTCTTTTTGGGAAGGACAGTAAGGAGACCATTACAGTAATCCACCCTGCTGCGGATAAAAGCATGAGCAAGTTTCTCTAAGTCATAACAAAGCATCTAATTCTTGCAACATTTTTGAGATGATAGTATGCTGATTTACTAACTGCTTTGACATGACTGTTGAAACTCATATCTGACTCCAGAATCACACCAAGATTTTTGACATTATTTTTTGTTGTTTGATCCTTAGAGCCAAGGTACGCATTCACCTTGAGAACCTCATCTCTGTTCCCAAACGCAATGACTTCAGTTTTCTCTGTTTAACTGAAGAAAGTTTTGGCACATTCAACTGTTAATTTCATAAATGCACTGGCAGAGGGTGTCAATGGGGCTGTAGTCATTAGGTAGTAAGGCTAAGTAGATCTTAGTGTCATCAGCATAGCTGTGGTAGGAGATTTGATTCTTTCTCATTATTCAGCTCAGTGGGATGATATAAAGGTTGAACAGGAGAGGTGCCAGAATTGAGCCTTGTGGGACTCCATATGTCATGGGTGTCCACCTCGACCTATGGTCACCTATACTGACATAGTAACCTCTGCCTTCAAGGTAAGATCTGAACCATTTGAGGACTGTCCCAGACAGCCCAACGCAGTTTTCTAACCTATTCAGAAGTATGCTGTGATCGACAGACTCAGCTGTAGGTATAATTAAAAATTAAAATAGTTTTAACTCAATATCTCAAATATATAAACATCAGACATCCACTAGACTGTTTAGAGCTGACCCCAGATCAGTGAAAAGGATTCACAATCTAATAGAACACACACACTTAAAGTACAATCTGTTTCTTACCCAAGGCTGAGTGTACTCTCATCCGTCTTTATCAAAACTGGTTAAAAACCGGTATAATCTACATTCAGGCAGTTATATCCTTACTACACAAAGTCTATCTTGAATAAAAAGTAAAATCACTTTAAACAGAATTGACACATAATAATAATATCAAAATCACTTTAGACAGTATTAACACATAGCAATACAAATAGGAAAACAGTTGTTTTCCATCATCAAGCCCTTCAGTTCCACTCGAGGTCTCCATGACCTCTGACCTAGTTTGGTGGTTCCTGAAAATAGAGTTACAAAGAGAGAGGCACTGATTATATTCTTATATTAAGCAATGTGTTGATTTTGTTCATTATTCAAATAATCATATTAATAAAGTAATGAGAAAAAGGATAAATGTTGATGCATGCTGGGACAGATTGGAAGACAGAAATCCGAATCCATCACAGCACTTAAATTAAGCAATACCAGCACTGTTAGTTTGCCTGAATCTGTATTTAGGCGGACATCATTGATTATCTTTATAAGGGCGCTCTCTGTACTATGTGCTCTGAAACCAGATTGAAAATTGTCTAAACATCCTGTGCCAAAGGGCGATTAGAAAAAGTGAAAGCATGGAGTTAAGAGGACTTTTATTCTGAAAGAGCAGATTGCAGCTGGCCGGAGAAGAATGTTGCTTTCACTCTAGAGATCGATATATCGCCACGGCCATTGCTCACGTGCAGTTCTCCACCTGTTAAGAGCCACAGACGGACATTGCAGTTAATTTCTGTGACAGAAGATTGTGTATGGTGTTGTGTGCATCCTATGAGAGAGAGAGTAACAGTCCTTATGTCATGTTAATTTCATGCATGAACACTCTAAACGTGACGATGCACTTAGTTAGCTGTTCAATGCCACATGCTAGCGTTAGTTTATTACAATGGTTATTATAGTGAGCTAAAACCCTCATGATTTATTATAAGTCAAGATATTTATTTTTAATGTATAATGTTATGTAATATGTTTATGCCTCATTTTGTTATTGTATATGGGGAGCAGCCTATATTTGAATGTAACTGATCATTGTTAGAGCATAATTTTTTTATATTACTTTGTGTGTTTCAGAGAAACCACATACACACCCACATACATCCCATAAGTGCTCAGTTCAAGCCTAGTTCATCACTAAGTCAATTGCCTTGTTGTAAAGAAGATCTAACGGCACTTCAGTGGGTAATCCACTCTCATTGGACTGCAGTGCACTCTGCCTTAACTAGCTCAGATCCCCATAAATACGGTGCTTCAGTTCATACTCACAAATTCACTCCAAATCACCCTTTCATCGGCCTGGATGATTATACACTGGATTCTAAGCCATACACCCCTCAATGGATGCTGTAAAACTGCTCTGCCCCATATTTTCAGTATTTGCTGCTGCATTAGAGCTCACTCCCCACCCTGTTCATTATTACTGATTGATAGCTGTACAGGCTGGCTTTCCTCTTTTTTGTGGATTTGGGAGATTTGAAATTGGCCTGTAATTGCTCAATAGCGTGTTATCCAGGTTGTTCTTTTTCAAGAGGGGTTTGGGAAAGTCCCTGAGAGAAGTGAAGCATTTACCACTTTAAGGAGATCCATTTCTAAACAGTTAAACACCGTTTTGAAGAATGATGTGGTGAGTGTCAAGACTGCAGGTTGATATTTTCATAACTTGTTTGATCTCTACTAAGATTTTACCACCAATTGCCATAAAATCAGACATAATGTCTGATTTCTTAAGTTGTGGTTGAGCTTGTCTGCCTTTCTGATATTATTGATCTTATTAGTAAAGAAATGAGCAAAGTCATTACATTTGCTTTCAGAGAGTAGTTCACTGGGTTTCAAGGTCCTTTTTGTCTCCCAGTACTCTTCCTGACTTGAACAGGAGCAACGTCATTTATGACATTCTTAACTTTAGAGTTAAACAAATCAAGGAGAGAATCAACAGAATCTGCAGATATGCTTGGGGCTAGCGATATAGCCTTCATAATCTACTCACAAGTGTTCTCATTTATGCATCTCTTTCTGACAGGAACAGATCTGTCTGCAAAGGCTGGAGTGATCAATATATCAAAGAAGATACAGAAATGATAAGATAGTGCGACATCAGTCAATGAAATGTGTAAACTCTTAGTTATAATTAAATCTAGAGTGTGTCTACGATTGAGTGTGGGTCGAGTCAGATCAAAAGTGTTAAAAACATTCATAAGTTCTTTTGCAGCATTGATTTCTGGATTCTCAATGTACATATTAAAATCTCCAGCAATAGTAAAATAGTCAAATTCAAAGGGTTACTATTGATAACTGTCATGTATTTTGTATGAGTGTGCTACCCGTACCTGTGTGACGTCATCTGTGTGGAGTTCAGTTAATAAAGAACATTGCATGGAACCGCATGGCTACTCTGGTGTCGTACTTCATTTAAAATGTAAAAAAACATAACATGGTGTCAGAAAAGGGATCGTAAACGAAAAGCACAACTGAGAAAATGTCACTACTGCAACCAGCATCAGTGCTGTCTCTTCAAGGCAACTTGGCTGAGAATTGGAAGGTATGGCTTCAGAAATTTTAATTGTACCTCATTGCTAGCGGAGTGGCGGAGAAATCAGAAACCGTACAGTGTGCAACATTTCTTCATATCGCAGGTGAAGAAGCGATCAAAGTTTACAACACATTCCAGTTCACCGCAGAAGTGAATAAGATTGACGCACTAAAAAGGAAATTTAAAGAGTACTGTGAGCCAAGAAAGAATCTGCTATATATTCGTCATATGTTTTTCACGAGAACACAAAGTACTGGAAAGACAATTGATGCATACGTCACGGATCTTAAACACAAGGCGAAAGACTCTGAATTTGCCGATTTGACAGACTCGCTAATTAGGGATAGAATTGTATGCGGGATAAAAGACGACAATGTTCGCGCAAGGCTGTTGCGAGAGGCAGACCTCACGTTGGAAAAGGCCATAGACACCTGCAGAGCCAATGAAATTAAGTCAAATCAAATGAAAATGCTTGTTGAAGAAGTTGATGTAAATAAAATAAGCAGTGTTAAAAACACAAAGAAAAGAGGCAAAGCTGTGCAATATGAACAGAAAAGTGGACAGCACGCTATGGAAAATCAGTCCAAGACACACGTGAAATGTTCACGATGTGGTTATCAACATGAATACCAAAAGTGCCCAGCGTATGGACAAGTGTGTAAATCCTGTAACAAAGGAAAACACTTTGCAAAAATGTGCAAAACTCAAGTATCAACAAAGAAAATACAATCAATAGATGAAAATGAGCAAAGTGATGATGAACAAAGTGATTTTTTTGTGGGAACCATTGAGCTGCAAACAAATCAAAGAGTGAAATATGTGCACACTGTTACCACTGAAGCACAAAGTCGAAAGGCTTGAGAATAAACAACAAGAGTGTCACATTCGAATTAGACTCAGGAGCAGCCTGTAATGTAATGCCCCACAATGTGTTCAAAACACTGGAAACTCAAAAAATCTAACTGTCACCTAGTTACATATTCTGGCCACAAGATGTCGCCTGTGGGACAAGTACAGCTTACTTTCACCTACAGAAAGCAAAAGCACAACATTCAAATTTTAGTAGTTGATGGAAACATACCTGCAATTCTTGGACGCACAACCTGTGGAAAAACTAAGAATGGTCAAAAAAAATTCATGAAATAAGTGAAAGTGAAAATGAAGATGACCCTTTATAAGGATTTGATGACCTGTTTTGTGGTCTTGGTTGCTTACCAACTGTGCATCACATTAAAACAGACCCTGATGAGTCACCAGTTGTGACGGGTGCCAGGTGTCTCAGTGTTTACCCAGAGGAAAAAGGGGAAAAAAGAGACAGAAACTATATCGCTCTGCTTATCAGCCTTTATGCGTTTCTCCTTAGCGCTGTCGACTACACACATGCCAGTCAACGACAATGAGTGGGCAAAAGGAAATAAAAAAACACTGAAACATCCGTCGCAAAATAGAATGTGATATTATCAAAATAATTAAACAGCGGTACAGCGACCATTACACACTTCTTCTCAGAGCTCGCTGAAACTGAACTGAGCTTCCGCGCATGCGTGCTTCCATGCAAAAGGTAAAACAACCATAGAAGGAGTCATCTTAAAGGGGACATGACATTTGTATACACTGTACATCAAACATTAAGCGGCCGTTACACAGTGATTCATGCAACAAGAAAGATTCCAATAGCTCTCAAAGACAAAATAGTTGAAGAATTACACAAGATGGAAAGCATGGGAGTTATAGTAAAGCAGACAGAACCAACAGATTGGGTGAACAGTATGATAACAGTGGTAAAACCAAACAATATATGGATCCACAGGACCTCAATAAAGCAATTAAGCGTGAGCATTATCCTTTACTGACAGTGGAAGAAGTGGTATCCAGCATGCCAAATGCCAAGATATTTTCAGTCCTGGATGCTAATCAAGGTTTCTGGCAAATAAAGCCAGATGATGAAAGCTCAAAACTCTGTACATTTAATACACCAATAGGCAAGTATAGATTTCTTTGCTTATCGTTTGGTGTGTCTTCAGCCAGTGAAGTGTACCAACGTGCAATTGCACAGATGTTAGAAGGTCTTGAAGGTGTGGTCAATGTCATAGATGACATCCTAGTATGGGGAGAAACAACAGAAGAACATGATCACAGACTCATCAAGCTACTGGAAAGAGCAAGAGAGTGTAATCGAAAACTGAACAAGAACCAAATAAGAACCTCAGAAATAAGATATCTTGGACATATAATCTCAGAAGAAGGTGTTAAGCCAGATGAGGAAAATGTAAGAGCTATTGTAAAAATGCCACCACCTGAAAACAAACAAGCACTCATGAGATTTATGGGCATGGTGCAATACCTGTCCAAATTCATTCCAAATCTATCCGATATCAGAGCTCCAAAACTGCTTGAAGATGATATTCTGTGGCACTGGGAGGAAGAGCAACAAAAACGTTTTACAAAAATAAAGAATTTGTTAGCAAATGCACCAACACTACAATTCTTTAATGTACAGAAACCAGTCACACTTTCAGTTGATGCCAGCTCGGAAGGGATTGGAGCAGTTATTCTGCAAGACAGTGGCATATGGATCACGTGCGCTGACAGATGCTCAAAAGAATTTTCCGCAAATTGAAAAAGAGTTGCTTGCTATTGTCTACGGATGTCTATAATTTCATTTCATCAAGATCTATATGGCAAGGAAGTGGAGGTTGAAAGTGATCATAAACCATTGGAGATCATCTTTAAGAAACCACTGCACCAAGCTCCACCTAGATTGCAACGCATGCTTCTCAGACTTCAAAGATACATCCTGAAGGTAGTTTACAAGCCAAAGAGATGCACATTGCTGATGCATTATGTCATGCATACCTCAAAAAGTGTGCAGAAGATTTGCTTGGTCAACAGCTGGAGTTGTGCTGTATAACAACATACTTACCTGTTTCAGAGGAAAACTAAATGTTTTTCGAAAAGCTACAGCTACTGATCAAGAAATGCAACTACTGTGCAAGATGACAATAGATGGATGGCCTAAAGAAAAAAGTGAAGTTTCAAAACAGATTTAGACATACTGGACTTTCAAAGAAGAAATAAGTTTCACTTCTGGACTTCTTTTTAAATCGGCAAAGATCATTGTTCCAAGTCAATTGAGAAAAGAAATGCTAACAAAAATACATATATCACATCTTGGAGTTGTAAAATGTAAGGAAAGAGCCAGGGATGTTCTGTATTGGCTAAACATGTCAACTCAAATTGAAGAGTTAGTCTCACAATGTCCAGTGTGCAACGCACACAAGAACAGTAATCCAAGAGAGCCAATGATATCACATCTAATACCACGAAAACCTTGGTCCAAAATTGGCACAGACCTGTTCCATTATGATGGTTCAAATTACTTGCTTTCTGTTGATTATACTCTAAATTCACAGAAATCAGCAAACTGTCTGACACAACTGCTCAGAGTGTGATTATGGCCATGAAGTCAATGTTCACAAGACATGGAATACCGGATATGGTGGTCTCAGACAATGGTCCACAGTATTTTGGAATAAGGCTGTAACATAAAAAAAATGTGTAAAAAGTGAAGCGCTATATTTATTTCTATTCATCGTGCAGTATAAAACACCCCAAATTGCATGAAACTCCGGAAAAAAGGTTGGATAGTGTCGCGACGCAACAACATTAATTGATCTATTTGCTAAACCATGTAAATAGCCTATTTGACCCAAAACTTTTCACTGAGCTCAGTAAAACGTTTTTTGATAAGTTATTAATAATCTGTTCAATAATTATGTAACGCCAAAGCGACTGTAATTTAATTTAATATAGGCTAGTTTAAATAAACAAACAAAATATATTTTAATAGCCTATGTAAATAAATATAGGCCCTTACATATTTTTTAATTAAATAAATAGGTTATTTTCTGAAAAATGCGCATGTACGTGTTTATCATTCCATCGAATTAAACACAAATAAGACAAGTTTGTATATTCCGTGTATTTGAAGGAGCAGTCAATGCATGCACTGAAAAATAGGCTATAGGCCACTTTAAAACTTAAATAGGCTATTAATAACGGATATAAAGATATAACTTTTTTTGTGAAAGCAAGAGAAAATCTTGCGGGAGTGCTGTTATAAAGATGTGACCAAATGACCAATGACCACAACACGTTTTATTCCAGAGTATTTGAGTTGGTTTCAGAGTTCTTTTATTTTCTTCTTCAGTTGTTTCATTTTTAAAAAAAAATCGTTTTATTTAACTTGTTTGTTAATTAAATCCAGTTTTTTTATTTAGCCGATTATTTTTATGCAACAAAGTTGCAAACTAATTTTCTATGAGATGTGACTGTGCCCTCACTTGCACGTCGTGCTTCAACTGCTGCTGCTAAGACAAAGAGAGAGCGCAAGAGAGCAATTGAAATAATTCATTTTTATGCGAAAGTGTCGGTTGATGTGAACAGCTGAAGCTGTCAAATTATTTGTGGTTCATTTATTATTACTGATGACGTTTAAAAATAATAATTATATTAATTTTATTCAGTAATGCAATTAAAACATGTAAGAGGTCTACATTAATGCGAATTAAGCTAAATATCGTCTTTAAAATCCTCATAGGTCTCAGCTCTTGGCGATATCATCTATCGGCACAACCCTATTTTGCTTAAAATATCATAAAATCAAGAAAACAATGATTACATCAATCTATGATTTATTGGTTTATAACTTTTGAAGAATTGGGTGGCACTGTTACCAAATTTATGTGGTTTGGTCAATGTGAGGTGACAATGACGCACACATTTTTGTGTGAATAGGTTTAAAGAATTCAAAGGAAATCATGAATGCTGCCTTCAAACCTATAACCTCAGTGTTTGTAACACAATCTTTAGCACATTGAGCTAGTTGATCAGGCATGGGCAGCAAGCTGCGGATCTGAGATGTAAGAGTGAGAATCAGCTCAGCAAACAGCTCTCTAGCACATCAACCAGATTTTCATACAATTACACATTAACAGATTGATTTTGCTTAAAGTAAATATATATATATATATATATATATATATATATATATATATATATATATATATATATATATAAATAAAAGGGCAGCCTTAGACAGACTTGAAAAATAAACTGCATATTAAAAAGTATATATATATATATATATATATATATATATATATATATATATATATATATATATATATATATATATATATATATATATATATATATATATATTTAAAGGAACCTTTATCTTCCTAATGTAAGATTAAAAGCAATAAATTAACAAAAAACAAGTTCGCAAAGCAGGGGTGTCCAAACTCGGTCTTGGAGGGCCGGTGTCCTACGGATTTTAGCTCCAACTTGTCTCAAACCTGCACAGATGTTTCTAGAAAGCCTAGTAAGAGCTTGATTAACTAGCCCAGGTGTGTCTGATTGGGGTTGGAACCAAACTTTGCAGGACACCAGCCAATACAGTTAGTTAGCTATTTTGTTATTAGATTTTAATAGTAATAATAATTCAAAAACATTTAAGCAAATTTAATTCACAATCCAGCAAACTAATATTTTCACCATTTTTCATATGAATTGAGTAATTGCTGTTTGTGAATCGGCGGCCGTTTCACCCCTGCTGAAAAATCCAGCTTAAACCAGCCTAAGCTGGTTGGCTGGTTTTAGCTGGTCGACCAGCCTGGTTTTAGAGGGGTTTTGGCCATTTCCAGGCTGGATTTTTCAGCAGGGACTGGAAAGTGTTATCTGAACAGGCCCTCTGTCAGTGCTCATGATCTGACTGGTGTTTCGGCCATACAGCAGGATCGTGGAGGAAGCTGCGGTTCGTTTGTCGTATTTCTACTTTTTCCCCCAAATATTCTCAAAATTCTCACTCTTGCACACTCTGCCTGCCTCTACTCTGATCGCGGGCAGACTGCTGTCACTAAAATCTCTGTGATTGTAAACAACAACAAGAAAATAATAAACGGTGCATTTAAATTATTAAATTTAAAACAAGGGAGAAGAAGATCGGTTTGACAGTAGCTGGCAAATACCTGATGCTCACGGTGCTAAAACATTTGCCGTCGATATGCGGTCAGGAACGGCACGGACACACGAGTCTCTAAAAATGTCCAGTAACTCCTAAAAACATTCGCTAGTCGCTTTTTTGAAAATTTGGCGCTAGGGGGGGTCTGAAAAGTTACATATTTGGCAACACTGGCTGACAGCGTCTTTGACTGAAGCGCTTACACCTCGCGCATGTGCAGTATGTACGGAATGATCCATTATTCATGGGGGACCCCCGGTTTTGAAAAGAAGTAATAACGTTAAAATCTTAACAGCAATAGACAGATTTTGCAACATACAATAGAAAATGTATAAAAGAGCTATATGATAAGATATATAGTCTTCTTGGCATTGGTTGGGGGCCCCTAATTCCCCGGGGCCCTAAGCGGCTGCTTACCTCACTTATTGGTTAAGTCCGCCCCTGTGTATATATATATATATATATATATATATATATATATATATATATATATATATATATATATATATATATATATATATACTATTTCAAAGAAACTCTCTGAAAGCCTTGCTCACACTGTGTGTGTTTACCCAAATTTGGGAAGTGTTAAAAAAAGATTAATGTAATCCTAAGCTAAAATCTGTGGTCCTTGATGATTGGTTTGACATGTTCACTGAGAGCCACCTAATAGCCATTGCGATCAAATCTTCCCTTTGACGAGGTTCTGACAGTGTCAGAAGATTTCAGACACTTTTCTGCAATGTGACTTCAGTTGCAACAAGTGTCAAACCAAGAACCAATTGGACTTCCAAATCGTATGATGTAATCAATGCAAAACCTGAGCAGGAAAATTGCAAAACAGATTTTTTTAGTATGTTTCCTTCTAATTTATTATGGTAATTAATATGTATATTGCAATGTTGATGAGTTTGGTCTTGGTGGCATAGATCTGCTATGCTGCTTCTGCAATGATTATTATGGCAGAGAAAGTACTTTCTACTGCAAACATTATATATATATATATATATATATATATATATATATATATATATATATATATATATATATATATATATATATATATATATATATATATATATATATATATATATATATATGAAATAACAAGCCAGGTGGACATGAAAACAAACCAATGAAACTTGATTATGTATAAACAAATGTTGCATAAGTGACAGATCCATGGTGAAGACATGTTTTTTTTCACCACCATGGGTTATATGACTGCATGTTTTCTATTTGCTGTATGTACATGTCTATTTATGTGCATAACAATGCCAGTTACCTGCGAAAAGGTAACTATAAAAATACAAACCTTGCATGCAACGGCACGCACACACCAATAGGCCCAAATCTCTTCTCAGTTTATTTTGGAGAATGCCACTTGGAGACCTCCATGTTTAGTTGTAGCCTGTATTTATTTCTAATATATGTGAGCGCTGTAAAGGTGTCAGAATGTTTAACCTGGTGCCATAAAATCATTCTACTGCATCTGATGCTATTGCTGTGTCTTTAAGTTAAGTTTATTTATAAAAATTTTTTGAGAGGATCATGTGCTTATGATTGTTCTCAGCTGTTCCAGCATCAGCTCACGACCAATTATCCAATCATTTGATTCCTAACTCACTACAAATAACCAGAGTTTTCTTATTTTAATATCTTTGTCTTGAAGAACCCCTAAGCTCTAAGTGAGTACACCTCTTCTCAGCCATCTATATCCAACACTTAGCTACAAATAAGCTCGAGGATCTCATAAGCTCAGCCCTCTCTCCCGGGACAGCATGTCAAACAAGCTTTATTATAAATCATCAGCTAAGTGTGAACTCTTAAATATAATGTAATCACCCCAGGGGTCACAATTCAATGGAAAAAAATCTAAATGCTGATAACTTTTTATTCACATGTTGTTGTTGTTGTTTTTATGTAACTATTAACTACTAGTTTTGTCTTCTGTGGATTATGGACAAATAGTTTAATAAAAATGAATTTGTTTTTTGGAAGTCACCAAGCGACATCCTCTCATTGTCCCACGACCCCCACTTGCAACTAAATTACTGCCAACCACTGAACTAGACTACATGTGCCTGGGGTTAATATATAATAGTGAATTCCTAAGAAAAGTTTACATTCAACAATCGCTAATTGTCAAAAGAATACATTATGATATTTACACATTATAGTAAACAAAACAATAACATGTTTTTCAGCATGTCTTATTTAAAATCCTTTAAATCAAAGTGCAGATAGTGGCGATATGAGGTCCCTGAAGTCATTGACAAAGATGACCAAACTACATCAATTGATTAACTGATTATTGTTGAACAATAGAGAATTCCTCTCCTAAAAGAATCATGTACATCTTTGTCTCCAAACCAAAGACCCAGGGTCCGACGCAATAGTACAAGATTTCGAACGTCAATGCAAGGCCGTTATGTGTGTTTTAGTTAAAGGATAATAAAGTTATCTCCCTCAAAATAAAAATATCTAAAATAAATAAATATAAATAACTAAAAACAAATTTAAAGTTATTTTACATACCGCTCTAAAGCGACAAGGACAACTAAAAAATATAGCTGCTAGCAGCAATGTTTTTTTAAACATTGCATAATTCATACAATTTAAAACTTGTTAAAAAAATAATTGTTATTAAATTGTATTATTAATATATGAAAGTAATAATTAAAATGAGCTTCAAACAAAATGCAGTGCAGAGGAGCCTGAACAAAAGAACAAAAACAAAGTGAGGAGCCTGATGAACTTCAAACGCAGTGCAGAATCTGATGAGCTTCAAACGCAGTGTGGAGCCCGATGAACTTCAAATAAAGTGCGAAGCCTGAGGAGCTTGACGTTCAGTACAGAGCCTGATAAGCTTTAAAGCACTGCAGAGCCTGATAAGCTTTAAATGCAGTGTGCAGCTTGATGAGGTTCAAATGAAGTGCCAAGCCTGATGAGCTTGAAATGCAATGTGGAGCTTGATGAACTTCAAATGCAGTGTGGATCCTGAAGAGCTTGAAACACAGTGCAGAGCCTGATGCATTTCAAATGCAGTGCGGAGCCTAATGAGCTTCAAATGAAGTGCAGAGTTCGGTGAGCTTCAAATGCAGTGCGAGCCTGATGAGCTTCAAATGCAGTGCAGAGCCTTATGAGCTTAAAACGCAGTGCAGAGCCTGATGAGCATCAAACGCAGTTCAGAGCCTGGTGAGTTTTAAACCAACCGCGAAGCCTGGTGAGTTTCAATTACAGTGCAGAGCCTTATGAGCTTAAAATGCAGCACAGAGCCTGGTGAGCCTTGAATGCAGTGTGGAGCCTGGTGAGTTTTAAAGCACTGAAGTCTTTTGCACTAAGTTTTGTTTTTCTAGCTCAAATGGCTAAAAAAGTTATAACAGTTTAAATGTTGAACGTTTGGTCTGCTGGTGGCGCTATAGAGTTAGTTATAGAAACTCCAAATTTGGTCAGTTATCTTCTATTGACCACCACTACAACTGTGTTAAATTTCATCATTTTCCTACTTACGGTTCATATGGCTCCCCATGACTCCCAGTCGGGAAGAAGAAAAATATTACAGATACAATAGAGACCATTAGCACCTTTGGTGCTTGGCCCCTAATAATTCTAGGAAAAGCACAATGCCTGCAACAACTTCTGTTTCATGTCATCTTTGGTCCTTAGCCCGCACAACTTTTGCATTGGCAGCACATTGGCTTAACACTTTGTAGGTCATGCACATCTTCTGAGCTACTTAAAAAAGGTGTAAATGTGAGAATCAGTCCAGCAAAACAGTTCTCTAGCACTTTAAGTAGATTTTCATGCAAATGAAAGCTAATGTTAATTTTTTAGACTTCAGTTTATAAATGAGTAGTCAACTTAAACAGTATAGTAACTGATTAGCTTTAAAGATATTAATATGTTAAATTATCTCGCAAAAGTCAACAAACACAGGTATGGTCAATTTCTGAGAAAGATTTCTCAGGGACAGAAGCAGATATCAAACATCTGTCCAGTCATTTCTGTGCAGCTTGGTCCGATCATTATTTGAGCCCATTTTGAACAAAATTGAATAAGTTTTGTGGGAGAAGTAGGGAATAAACTGTTTTTTATTTACTATGGTATGTCTGACAGACAAAATAGAAATAAAAAGACAAATACAATAGAGACCATTAGCACCTTTGGTGCTTGGCCCCTAATAATTCTAGAAAAAGCACAAGGCCTTCAACATCTTCTGTTTCATGTCCTCTTTGGTCCTTTGCCCCTAAAAACTTAATGCTGCCTTATGCTGGTTTTGAACCCACAACTTCTGCATTGGCAGCACATTGGCTTAACACTTTGAGCTAGTAGGTCATGTCTGTTTTCTGAGCTACTGATGTAAGTGTGAGATTCAGTCCAGCAAAATAGTTCTCTAGAAGTTTAAGTAGAGTTTCATGCAAATAAAATCTAATGATAACTTTTTTTATACTTCAGTTTATAACTAGTCAACTTAAACAGCATAGTAACTGGTCAGCTTTAAACATATTATTATGCTAAATTATCTCGCAAAAGTTAACAAACACAGGCATGGTCAACTTCTGAGAAAGATTTCTCAGGGACGGAAGCAAATGTTAAAAATCTGCCCAGTCATTTCTGTGCAGCTTGGTCCGATCATCATTTGAGCCAATTTTGAACAAAATTGAATAAGATTTGTGGGAGGAGTAGGGATTCCCTGTTTTTCATTTACTATTGTATGGCTGACAGCAAAATAGAAAAAAAAGACAAATTATATATCATTGGAATCAGCTTAAACCAGGGAACAAAATGAATCCAAGAATTTTTCAAAGTTTATCACTGTTTTTGCAAAAAACGCTATATCTCTGGAACACTAGGGGTCTTTAAACTTCTGGTGTACTTCTGGCACGTGCTGTCGATGTCACATGTTGACTTTTGTGCAGATTTGTCATACTTTTCAAATGATATGGCAATTTATGATTAATTTAAAAATGGGGCACAGGTGGTCCATTCCATGCTGGAAAATTTGATATAGCCAGATTCAGCATGACCCAAGGAATCCATAGAATCAAAGAACACAATTTTCTTATAAACTGTTTAAAAGTTATAAGCATAAATATGCATTTTAGGTATCTCCTGACCTGTAGGTGGCATTGTGGCCAACTTTGGCATGGACCTTAAAATCATAATGTTCATTGAGAATTTAAGTTTCATTTTGATTGATGAATGTTTGTCTGGGATACAGCCTCTAAACCAATCTTTGGTCAACTTTGTTATGTTTGCGACATCATAACTTTTGAACAAAATTGAATAATAAAATTCTGTTCAGTCATTTCTGTGCGGCTCAGTCCATAGATTATCTGAGCCAAATCTGGGAAAACGACGAGTAGCATTTAAATGTATTTAGATTAGATTAGATTAGATTCAACTTTATTGTCATTACACATGTACAAGTACAAGGAAACGAAATGCAGTTTAGGTCTAACCAGGAGTGCAATAGCAGCAAGTGCAGGATACAGGTATAAGTTATAAAGTGCAGTTATAGAAAAACTATGGGGATATTTACAGATGGATGTACTATGAACATTATATACAGGTTGTGTTAGCTATGAACAGAGATTTACATTAGATGGATAGATGTAGTTAGTATGTAGTATTACTGTACTTTTCAAAATGGTCATTACTGTAATGGGCAGAGTTTTAATGTATGGCGTTGGTTTGAATCAGCATGATCAGTGGAAACTTTTGTACTAAGTTTTATTTTTCTAGCTCAAATGGCTAACAAGTTATAGTTTAAATGTTGAAATTTTGGTCTGCTGGTGGTGCTATAGAGTTAGGTATAGAGACTCAGGTATAGAGAGAGTATAGTGATCATTTTCCTACTTACGGTTGATATGGCTGCCATTGACTCCCATTCAGGAAGAAACGGAAGAAGTAGAATAATAATAAAGAAAAACTTTGGTGCTTGGCCCCTAATAATAATAATAATAATAATAATAATAATAATAATAATAATAATAATAATAATAATAATAAAGAAAACCTGCAAGAACAATAGGGGCCATTGGCACCTTCGTTGCTTGGCCCTTAATAAAAACTGTTTACTGGCACAAGGCTGTACTTTTGTATTTATAACCAGCTTCCAGTTCACCATCAGAGTAAGATTTCAGTTTTTGCAGCCGCACACTCAAGCAAGGACACATAAAAATAAATGTTGTTTCACAAGGGAAGTGAGTCAGAGTAAATTGCTGTCCAGCTACTGCTTTTGCATAGTAAAAAATGTATTCAAGAGCATCACAGTTGAACACTCTTAAAACAGATGTGTTAAAAGCAACACAACCTGTGTTATAGACTGCAAATTTAAATATGACCTCTTTTCTATACAGTAAAAATATTATTTATGGTGACTGAGGTTATGCCCCTTTTGTTTGTGTTCCATAAAAAAAGGAAGACTATTGCTCACCCTTGAGCAGTTATTATACTTTTAAAACGGATGTGTTAAATACAACAAACTGTGTTATTTCTTAACACATCTATGTGTCTAGTTAGGAATCAGCAGTGTTTATGATTAATAAAGGGACTAAGGCGAAAAGTGAGTGAATGAGTATTACAAAAGCACTAATTTGGTATGTTTGGCATATTACTGGACATAATTCATTTATTCATTTTCTTTTCGGCTTAGTCCCTTTATTAATCAGGGGTTGCCACAGTGGAATGAACCGCCAAATTATCCGTCATATGTTTTACGCAGCGGATGCCCTTCCAACTGCAACCCAACACTGGGAGACACCCATACACTCTTGCATTCTCACATATACACTACGGTCAGTGTACACTGTAAAAAGTAAAGGTGCTTCAAATACCCTGTTGAGTACTCAAGGAACTTTAAAATGTATTTTAAGTGCCTCAAAGCTCTTTCTCTCAAAAAGGGGTTCCTTGAGGAACCACTGACAGTCTTTGCAATACTTGCAGGACCCTTTTGCAGTAATTGGGATCCTTCAAGCACTTTTTGTCAATACTGAGGTTCTGGAGTCACTGTTTCCTTACACTAAGACCTTGAAGCACTTTGAAAGTTATTAGAGGAACTCAAATTCCAAAAAAGAGTTACTGTAAGATCTGTAAACTTATATCATGGTTCCTGGTGGATCTAGCTTCTACAAGCTAGCACTTAAAGGAACCAAGAGATTTTTTTTTGTGATAATTAAATAGGACAATTATGGAGGCCAGAAAATGAGATGCATGTTCACTTACTTAGTATTTAGTTAGTTATTTGTGCTTTTAGAATGATATGAAATTTGGTGTGTGTTTTTCTTTTTGTGTGGCACTCACTGTGAAAACATAAGAATATCATTGATTAGAGTCTACATGTTAACTTGATTGCAGTTAGGAGACTGACTAGGAAATTGTGAAAAAATACAAAAATGTAAAAGTAATTTTGGAGGGTAAAATACAAATGAGCCACAACAGAGGAAAAAAAGAGACAAAAACATGCACAGGCATGTACAATTATGAAAATGATAATTATTATAGGGGACTAATTAAATTTTCTGTCACTTGACCATTAGACCCTTGAATTTTGACATTTAAAACAACAATAATAACAACAACAACAGCTGCAATAATAATAATAATAATAATAACAATATTAATAACAATAGCTACTATTATTAATATTATTATTATTATTAAATGAAACTATATAACACAGTCCTTCAAAAATCCCCTCATGAAAAATAATTAAGATATTACTAAACTTAAATATATAGGCTATGAGCTCTGGTTTATTAATAAAAAGTATTCCTCCAGTTTGTTTTGATAAACCAACAAGGATAACTTGCTAATGAACGCAGCATTTTGTACATTTTTAATTTTCTGATTTAAATGTTTCTTCATCTGTTTCTTGGATTAATGGACTGGATTGAATTGTGTTGTCAAAAAAAAAATTAACCGGGACTAATAAAATAATATAAACATGACGCGGACGCGCGCACTTGGATCTCTCCAGTCGTCATGCACGCGCAGGTGCAGGCCGGAGGAGCGTTTTCAAATAGCGCTTTGTAACGGCTTCTTCCTTCATTTCATGACGGCTGTCATCTCTAACACACGCAAGGTGAGTAAGTTGGCAAAATAAATATACAAATTAGATACGATTTGCACACAAATATCTACACTTACACGCATTATGTCGTGTAAGCTGTTTTAGGAACGTCTCGCGAAACGATTGCTGTTGTATAAGATAAGGGTATTATTTTGCGATAATAACAATCGGCTGGATATACATAATCACTCAAATTACACGTCTACCTCACACAAATATAAATAATTTGATGTAAAATATTGATTTATGTCGAAATATTTTATTGTCACTGAACACGAAGCTTCTGAAAGCCATTGCAAGCGACCGTTAATTTCAAATTAAACAGATAACGTTATACATTCATACTGCTTATTACACGGCTTTTTTCCACAAATATATTATTTTATTTATTTTGTCTTGCCTTACATATACAGTGTGTGAAAAGTGTCTTGAGCAGGGTTGCTTATATGATTGTTTTAGCCGCGATGCTCATATTCTTTCCTCATATTGTTTGTAAGTAATATTACGCATTTGTTATTATTTGCGTTTCTGAAACAGTTACCTGTGTGACAAATTGTTTCTAAGTTATGTACTTCAATAATTTTTTTATTCATTCACACCAATAACGTACATAGCCTTTTTTCCCTTCTCAGAACATCCACATAAACCCTGAAATTGTTCAGTGTTCTGTCTCAAAAAGCCGTTTGAGTCACCTCAAATGTAAGTATTTTTTAAGTAACTGAATTGGAAATAAATTTAAGAAATACATACTTAATTTAACAAACAATATTATTTAAAAATCATTATCCAGCTGGGTAACACTGAACTGATAATAATAAACTTTTAACTTTTTAAGTGTCTAAAATCACTAACTTATTTTCTCATTTGCTTATTTCTGATGTATCCATATTAGGTGTAAACATTGTGACAGATATGGACTAGAAATTTAAAGTTTGCTGTATCAAATCCAGGTAGCAGAGGGACTTTGGGAGTCTGATTGAAACGGTCTGACCCACTTCACTTGCAATGCAGATCATCATTTCTGGACAGCTTTCTACTAACTGCTGTGGACATGAAAGGTTCAGTAGACTTTTTGCTCTGAATGAATGGCTATTAACATGGTGTGAAGAACAAAAGCTGATCTTTATTAACAACTGGAATCTTTTCTGGGATCGTCCTAGGCTTTCCCATGCTGATGGGCTGCACCACAGCAGTGCTGGAGCTGAATGCCTGTTAGACAACATCTCCAGGATGCTTCGTTCTGTTTGACTAGTAAGTGAAAATTCACATTTATAGTTTTTACAGAGTAGTGAGTTGGTTAATACCACCTCACAAATAAACATGGTTTAAAGTAAATTTCAATTTTGTCATCATTTACCCACCCCTAATATGTTCCAAACCTGTTTGATTTTCTTTCTTTAGTTCAGCGCAAAACATATTTTGATTAAAGCTGAAAATCTTTAACCGTTATCATAAATTATAACCATCATAACAAAATTATGGAAGACAGGGGTTATAGGTTTTCTGATTTCAGTTCAACAGATGAAAGAAACTCAAATAAGTGAAGGTTGAGTAAATGATGACAAAATTAAATTTTTTGGGTGAAGTGAAGTGAAGCACTCAGTCAAGTTTACATTAATTTGTAAATTGATTTCCACCTTAGTGAAAATATATTAAACAAGCTTGATTAATGTAACCATTATTGAAGAAAAGAACATGTTTTTCTATAGTTTATATTTTTAGAGCTAGGGTGCAGCTATATATCGCTGTGTCTGACGTCACGGGGTTGGTTTCGTTCCCCTAGCTGAACAGATACAGTGGAAGTAATGGACTGAACACGGAGACTGGAAAGCCTAATTTAACACAATGCGTGAAGTATTGGATGTGCATCACAGAGCTGGTGCAAATACAAGCATTACATTTATGTCTGAAACATAAAAATAAATTTATACATTTGATATTTTTCTTTTATTACCGATCGTTTGATGTGCTTAGGTCCACTCTCCATATTACGATGCCTCACTGCCCTCAATGTCTTTAACAAGATCAGGTACCTGACGTAATGGAGGCTGGTGCTTTCACTTTTCACTATACAGCCCCTCACTTCTGTTCATGTTCAAACCAAACTAAGATCGGTGCGGTTTTTCACATCACAGGTTTTTTTCGCCCTTCATATTCAATGTTGAGAGATCATTTTAATCGTTGCATTAGTCTGAATGTACATCACCATGTCAGGCAGTGCTGCACCAGTGTGAAAGAGTGGACCAAAGCACATCAAACGAACAGTATTTAAAAAAAGAAAAAAAGAAAAATTGTAAACATATTTTTTTATATATAAGACAGTGACGCGGTGGCGCAGTAGGTAGTGCTGTCGCCTCACAGTAAGAAGGTCGCTGGTTCGAGCCTCGGCTGGGTCATTTGGCATTTCTGTGTGGAGTTTGCATGTTCTCCCCGCATGTTCACCCTGCTAACGACAACTTTTCAAGCTTATTTGTTTAGAAATATGATCCATGACAAAGATTTACTCTCTCGGTTTTATAATCCACGCTATATATTATAAACCAATAAATACGCAAAAGCACATAGACCTACATGTCTTTTGGATAGTTTTATGTGGGGAAATGCATTTTGTTTTGCTTTACGGTTGTTGTAAAAGTTTTAAAACTGTATGTATAAATGTGCACACATAATATTATCATAAGACACATTTAAATAAGTGTATCGCTCGCGTGCATACAGCCCGCTTACCTTAGTAATAGATGACAGAAATGAAGCGTGGGGGACAAGTCTATCAAATGCCTGCAAGTTCCATCATGGACACAGAACAACATTCAATATTCTTTTTTTTTTTTTTTTTGTCACAAAGTACAGCAAAAAGCAGCCCATACAGTCACATGTGCTATAAATTTTAAGGAGGAGTGTAAATATTGCAGTTATGACAGAGTTAAATGTGCTCAGATGAAGAAAAAAGCAGACAAAAAATCCTTTGATCACCTTAAAATGAGAGTTAATATGTATGTATTTTTTTTACACATTTATTCACACTTTTGCATTACTGAGAGCAGAAAAGAGACAGGCTGCACTGCTAAGCAGTATCCCCATAATATTGTTTAATTAAAATAAATGATCAACAAATTAATCTGTCTTTACAAGTGAAGGCATTATCTACACACAATATAAAAACTATAAAATACTATTCATGAAAATGCTTAAATAACAGACTAATCCAAATGCCCAACGCAAGCGAGCTGTGTTCCAGACTAGCTCAGCTCGATGACGTATAATGTCTCCAACACTGCCTGTAGTCCCATTTAGCAACTTGTTAGCAACCGCCTTATTAAAGAAGCGAGTGTGATGTAACTGATGTGTTTTATGTCGTAGAATAAAACGTGAAAGTGTCTTGAGTTTGTGTTAGCCACGAACCTTATTTAAGCGATTTAACTGAAATCCCTTTGAAAAAACCCAATGACTTTGGGACGAAGGAACTTGAACTGCTAAAATGCAGTGGGAATATGTGGGAATATATGTGGGGTGCACTAAGGAGGGAGTGGTTTCAGACACAGCTTTTGTGTTGTCTTATTTCTGCTTGTACTCAGATATTTGAGAGGTTTACATTATTTGGATTTTGCCTTTATTGAAGTATATGGGCACTCTGCAAGCAGTGAAAAAATCCCTTTTATATAAATTGAGACAATTTCTGACTTTATTCATGTTTCATTTTGTTATTCAGAAATGTTCTGCATATCTTTTGTGAATGTCTTGATAAGTAAAAAAATGGCTCTGGGAATGTTGTGAATTTCCTTTGTTTTCATAACTTCTCAGGTTAACTACTTTTTAATTTACTTTTATAGGGACACCTCGAATGTGAACAGTGGACAGCTGAAGATGTTGCTGGCTGTTATTGCTAGACATTATTTAAATTTGATTGTTTGCATTAAAATGTATATTACGTTATTAATCATATTATGTGAATGTAATTGTGATGTATATTGATTAATAAAAGTGATTATTTATTGAAAATGTGATGTATTTTTATCTAGATAGATAGATAGATAGATAGATAGATAGATAGATAGATAGATGATAGATAGATAGATAGATAGATATTAAATTTATGATTAAACATGCTTGCATAAACAATAAATTAAGAGGGATGGGAAAAACAAGCATAAAAAATAAATAAATGGTGCTTCAAAGCACTCAAGGTGGTTCCTGGTCATTCTTAATAAGAGGGTTCCTCCAGGAACCCTTGAAGTTCCTCAGAGAACTGCCCCTTTTGAAAGGGTGCCTAGAGGTGCCTAGACCCTCTTTAGAGGGTTCCGCCGGTGTGGCAATGTGAAGAACCCCAAAAGGTGCCTCCAGGAACCTTTAATTTTTACAGTGTAGTATAAGCAGGGAATGGTTCAGCCCAGGTTTACCCCTACACAGTTTTATGTAATGGTACTGTCCCTGTGTGTGCATTGTTGAAGATGTAGCCTTTGCCTGCGTGTGTGTACACTGGTGTTGGAGAGAATAAAGTTGTTCTATGTGTAGCTCGCAGTGCATTTATTAATGGCAACTAAAAGGAAAGCCACAACATGGTGTCAGAGTTGGAGCAACCCGCTTCTTGATCCCGTGCTCGCAGGGACGTCAGATCACAGCGCGGTGAGCAAAAAAACCTCACAGCCACAGTGTCACAACGAGCTAGCAAGCTAACGCTATCAACAACATGGAGATGCTTCATCCACCTCCGTAACGGGGAACATGGCTGAAAATTGCCGTAAGTGGGAACAAAGATTTAATCTGTATCTCACTGCCTCAGCATTAGTGGATAAACCAGAGTCGAGATGTGAGAGATCGCTGTGCTGCTGTATTGCATAGGAGAAGAGGCGCTAGACATGTATAACTCATTCGCGATTGAATACGAGGATCTAAAACATAAAAAATTGACAGAGGTCCTTGCGGCATTTAGACAATATTGTGCCCCGCGATAAAATACTGTCTTTGAGCGGCATCAATTCTGGGCCCACACATTTTCTGAGCAAGCAGGCATAGACAAATTTGTCACAGAGTTAAAAAAATAAATCCCACACATGTGCATTTGGCGAAACTGAAGATCTCATAATACGAGACAAAATAGTATTCAGCACAACTGACTCTGGGCTTCGTGAACGACTGTTGTCCATACCTGATTTGACCCTTGTGAAAGCTATTGATATATGCAGAGCTAAAGAAGTCACAAAAGCACAGGTCACAGCGATGGCAGCATCATTAGAAACACAATTTGTGCATGTCATAAAAAAAGCACAGCAGCCTGCACACAGATCAGCCAAACTCACAGCGAATAAACAACTCTCAAAATGGAAAGGAGCTAACACCAACAGATGTGGCAAATGTGATCGTGTTTACCCTCCAAGACAGTGCCCAGCCTTTAATGAGATATGTACGTGTGGCAAAAAAAATCATTTTGCTATTGTGTGAAAATCAAAAGTCAAAATGGAGTTACTTAACACAGATACTGACCAGCCAGAAATAGACACTTTGTTTATTATTTGCTTATACAGTAGACCAGTCAAACTGTTTTGAAACAGGCTGGGACACAAATTTGTACATGGCGGGTACAATGGTCAACTTCTAATTGGACGCGGGGGCAGAAGCAAATGTCATTCCAAAGAAAATCATTGACCGGCTTTAGATGCCTGTAAACATTCAAAAGACAAACACGGTGCTTGTATCATATAGAGGCACTCGTATCAAACCAGATGGTGTTGTCAAATTACAGGTACAGAACAGAAACAAAACAGCCAACATGATATTCTTTGTGACCACAGCATCAGACACTGCCCTGGTGGGTAGGCAAGCATGCATGCAGTTGGATCTAATAAGAAAAGTGGAGTCTATTACAACCAAACCTCCCACCACAAAAAATGAGCATCAGTGTTTGAAGGGTCAGGCCAATTTCCAGGATTACATCTTATTTATACTGACCCTAATATACCACCAGTAATACATGGTTGCAGAAAGATACCATTCACAGTCCACGATCGACTCCAAGTGACATTGGAAGAACTCAAGTAAAAAGGTGTGATAAGCAAAGTCACTAAGCCTACTGCATGGGTGAGCAGTTTATGCATCACAGAAAAGAAAAACAGCATGCTGAGAGTCTGCTTGGACCCTAGCGATTAAAACCGGGCCATACTTCGTCAGCATTACAGCAAACCTACTTTGAAAGACATACGGTCTCAGCTGGAAAAACTTTGTTCACCATACTGGACGAGAAGGATGGGTATTGGCAGATCAAACTAGATGAGGAGTCAGCAGACCTGTGTACATTTAATACACAATGGGGCAGGTATCGCTTTCATCAGATGCCATTTGAGATAAAATTGGCAAGTGAAGTCTTTCAACGCCTGAACTCAGAAAGCTTTGGGGACATTGAAGGTGTTTTCATGGTGGCTGCTGACATGATTATAGCCACATCCATCAAAGCAGAGCATGATGCTGTTCTAGATAAGGTTCTGAGCAGAGCAGAGAGTCTCAATATAAAATTCAACAAAGACAAATTGCAGTACATGGTTAATGATGTGACTTACCTAGGCCATGTATTTACATCAAATGGATTGAAACCTGATGAGTCAAAGGTGGCAGCCATATTTCAGTTGCCCACTCCGACTGACAGAAAGGCACTTCAGTGACTGCTAGGTTTGACCCGATACTTATCACAATACATACCCAATGAAGCCACTCTAACTGCTCCACTCAGGACTCAGGACTGCTACTACGGAAAGATATAGACTGGCAATGGCATCCTGAGCAACAGACAGCTCTAGAACAGTTGAAAACAGCCATAACAACGGCACATTTTCTCAGACATTTTGATACAAATGAGCCTGTTGAGGTGCAGGCAGATGGCTCAAAAGACAGTCTGGGAGCCACTTATGTCCAATCCGGTTCCCGAGAGACCATGGCAGAAATTGACTGCTGACATATTCGATTTTCAAGGACGAGCATTTCTTCTCATAGTGGATTACTTTTCCAAATATCCAGAAATCCTACAGCTTTCAGACAAAACTTCAGGCTCACTTATAACACACTTCAAAGCAGTGTTTGCAAGACATGGTGTGCCTGAGACTGTCATTGCAAATCATGTCCCATTTGCCAGTGCTAAATTGGCTCAGTTTGCCTATGAATGGGGCTTTAACATCACACATTCCAGCCCAAACTACCCTCAATCCAACGGGATGGCTGAGCGAGCCATAAAGACTGTCAAAACAATGCTGAAAGCTGCTGCGCAGTCTGGCACTGACCCTCACTTAGCCCTTTTGACCCTCCGCAACACCCCAATTACTGGTCTCAAGTATTCTCCAGCCCAGATTCTGATGGGTAGAGTCCTCCGTTGCAGATTACCTATAAGCAAAGCTGTCCTTCAGCCTGCTACACCAACCCATATTCAGGCAGAACTGCAGCGTTGTCAGTCTCAACAGAAAAGATGGTATGACAGGATAGCAATTCAGCTTACAACACTCACGAGGGGACAGAGAGTATATATGAGAATCAAAAACACATGGAAACCAGCTAGAGTTGTCAGTGTCAGAGATGAGCCTCGCTCATATGATGTAATCACATCAGAGGGCACCACCTTCCGTAGAAACAGACGCCACCTCAGACCGGACAGGTCACCTGCGCATGATACGCGACTGGATTGTCCCATGGATACTAATAATGACCAGCGAGACAATGTGACTCCTGATCCTGCTCAATCTGATCCGTCTCACAATGTGGAAATAAACACTGTCCCACCTGCTGTATGCACAAGAGCTGGACGTGTTGTCAAGCCACCTGGATGGCTGAAAGACTATCTGCCTTCTTAAGTACTTGTGACTAGTGCTCACAGTATCTGCAAACATTTCTTAATGTTATGACCACTGTTCTTGTTCAAATTTGATTACCATATTGCTTAAGCCTAAGAAGGGGGATGTAGTATAAGCAGGGCATGGTTCAGCCCACGTTTACCCCCACACAGTTTTATGTAATGGCACGTGCTGTGTGTGCGTTGTTGAAGATGTAGCCTTTGCCTGCGTGTGTGTACACTGGTGTTGGAGAGAATAAAGTTGCTCTATGTGTAGCTCGCAGTGCGTGTATTAATGGCAACTAAAAAGAAAAGCCACAACAGCCAGTTTAGCTTCAATTCACCTAAAGCGCATGTGTTTGGACTGTGGGGGAAACTGGAGCACCCGGAGGAAACCCACGTGAACACAGGGAGACTGGACATAATAAAAAACACTATTATCACTAGGGTACTAATACTATAGCTAATAATCTTTCGGGCTTCTACATTTTCATTGTGTTGTCTGCGTTCATTCAAACTGATTTGCTATTTCCAAAATGCACACAATTAGCACAGGAATTTGAGTGAATGCAATTCCTGCCCAACACTGAAGAAACTGTCAACAGAATAGGGGTGGGCGATATGGAAAAAAATATCATATCACGATTTTTTCTGGGGAAATCACGATTCACGATTTTTATCCGATTCTTTTTCAAGTTGTTTTTTTAGAACTATTTTGCAAATTACAAAGGTACAATAGGCCTACAACCAACTAATGTCCCCATATAAAAATATACTCTTACCATGTATGTTTAAGAATATTTGAATCAGGGTTCTGAACCAGTTCAAGGAACGGAAACGAATGACATTTGCAGGAACAGAAACAAAAAAACGAAAACAAGATTAACTTTAATCGTTCTGGGGTGCGTTTCTATCAACTATCATAGTGCGATGCATCGTTTGGGAAAAGAATGATGTAGCGACGAGCGTTTCCCAAAACCCCTAGTTTCTCTATCGCAGATCCATCGCTTGAACCAAGTTAGTTATAACGTAAATAATGATGCTCTAAACAGGGTGGAGTAACTTCTTTAGAGAACAACCTTATCATTTCTTTGTGCAAATTATATTGTTTTACACAAACACGCATTTAAAATAAAATCCAATATTAGTTTTGGTAAAAACATGCACTCGTTTTCCATATTCATTGAAATATATGCAAATGGCTCATATAGGGCCTATGCTTCCTTTTCTAATATTATTGAGAAGTTGAACATTACATATTCTATTTTAAAACATAAAATCACTTACAAAAGCTAACACTATTCTAATATAATATATAAATCATATAAATAAATAAATAATGAGGCTATTTATTATAAATATATTTACTTTAATAATAATATTAATAATATTAATGATGATGATGATGATGATTATTCTTATTATTTAGGATATTGTTTATTTAAAAAGAAAATTACAATTTGACACATGCAAACCACAGCAGAAAGTTCTAACCAACAGACCCGCGTCATATACAGTAAATAACCCACTATAAAATAAAAGAATTAACGTATGCTATGTTTTTTATTTTCACAAGCTTTGGAGACGTAACATAATTTCCGCTTTTAAACATACCTATAGCTTTCGCCATGAGGCTGTGTTCAAAATGATATCAATGTTTTCAAAGTGCACTGCGCAGGGAGCACACTTGTAAACATGAAGATCGCTAAAACTGAACAGTAAAAATACTTGGAAAGCAAATTACACCTAAGAGAGATTAACTTAATGCTTTTTTTATTTTTAATAATTCCACTTTTGAATGTTAGAATGTTCTAAATGAATAGGGCATAGGGGGGATAAGTGGGAATAGAACACAGCTAGGAATTATGCTTTTAACTACAGCTCCAGAGGTGTCATTTCAAGTGCTCAAGTTTGCGACGCAGTTTGCGAATGTTCGTTGGAACGATAGATTCCGGAAACAGCAAATCAAAGAACTATGTTTGTAACGACGAAATTTGCGACCTTAGTTGGCTAACGATGGTTTTGGGAAACGCACCCCTGAACAGAAACGTTTACAGTTAAACTGTTATTTTAACGTTATTTTATCGTTCTCTTTATTATATAAACTTGTGAGACAAAAATCATTAATTTAAATCATGTGTACAAATGCTATGGTGGAGCATACAACGTGAAATGCCCGCGAAGCAGACGTCATAAGCGAGAGTCGTTTCTGATGCGACGAGCTTGTCTTAAAGGTTACCGAGAACCTGCTTATGTTTCGGTTTAAGTTATTGCTATTAAAACTTGTATTTATACAAAATGAATTATTGATTGTCGATCGTTTTTAGATGTGTCTACATAAAGAAAATCCTTTTGTTAATATTTCTCTTATGACAAATCATCTGATAAATTGATCTGTATATTAAAGGATGAGGGGCAGATCATAAACATGATAGATAAAGTTTTGAATGATATGATATATTATCAAACAACCCAAGCATTTTCCATTTGGAGAATTACAGTAATAATAGCTTAGTCCTTATAAACAATCCATTAATAAAATACATTATTTACATGGAAGAAATAACCGAATATGCAATATGATCCGCATAATGATCACAGTGAAATGAGGTAAGCGCTCGTTTTTATACAAACTAAATATCTAGCTGTGATGTGTATTTATGCCAGTTTAAAGATAATATAGCTTGAAACACTTTAAAATTTTAGAGGAAGTATCTCAAGTTTGCACAACCAATGTTTGTTCTTATTAACCTGCTACCCATAATTAAACGTCATGTAGCCTACTTTTTGGTTACTTGACCCGCGGATTAACAGCAGCACCAGCGGACGAGATCTGTGCATAACAGGGTTTTATATGTGTAACCAATATGCAAATTCAAGAGAGTGCACGACTCTATAAGGTAATGTAAACTGCACACACTTGATAATGTAGTGTGTGAAATCAGGGACGCGTCTCACAGCGCAAAGCATAATTTATTGAGGGCCCTATCATACACCTGTCGCAATACGGCGCAAGGCGCGACACAATTGTTGTTTCCTAGTTTTAGCTTGATGCTTTTTCAGTTTATCCATGACAATTAGCTTTTTTATATTGTTGTTATTATTGTTATTAGCAGTATTATTTATTATATGCATATTTATATTTGTTATATATATATTGTTATATTTGTTAACTCAGTTTTTGGACAACACTTCGTTATTATTGTTCATTTATTCGTTTGCTGGAAATTAGAACTGAATTTAGAAATAGTTTTTAAACAAATCTTTGCGCTTAACAAACGAAATTAATTATGTATAGGCTAATGGATGTCTGTGCGTACAACACCTTTCCTTATCCATGAGAGTGAAAGTGAAAGTAAAATTGAGGAGGCTCATTCTCTCATTCTTGCGCTATAGATGCTTTTTAGATGCTAAATTAACTGTTTTCTTGCTAGTGAAGCGTTCAGATTTTTCACTTACAATGCCCGCCATGTAAATAGCAAATGCGCCATGGAGCAACGCAACTGACTTTTAAAAGGAATGGGAGATGAGAATCTGATTGGTTTATTCTCAAAACACACCTTTAACTCATTAAAAGAATAAGCTCAACCCTGTTAGACCATGCGCGTGGCGCAGAACAGATTTTTCCGTTCTTAAAATTGCAAAAGTGGATTCTGACACGCCCTTTATGCTTTTGCGCCCTGCGCTTTGCGCCTAGATAGTTAAATAGAGCCCTAAATGCCCATGCTTAATCGGTCATTGATAAGGTCTATCGGTTTTAAAGGGTTACCAACAATAAATCGATCGAGTAATCTTTAGCATCCCTTGTTTAATCAAATGTAAACGTAATGACAATGTTATTAAAAACCACAAATCTATTAATTAATCTATCTATTTTTTCTCTGGTGCACCACGCATTGCAATGAATGTATACAATTTTATATTTGTATTAAAGATAAATAAGGAAAGAAAATGAAAATTATACTTTTTATATTTTTACACTAACTTGTAAAATATCTTGTGGTATGCACTTGTTTATTAAAAATCTTTGTAATTGTATTCAACATGGAATAAAGTGCCATCAAAAAAAAAAAAACTAAACCGCATAATCTTTTGTATTTACAAGTAAAATTAAGTTTTATACTCGGCCTATGCCTAAATCCAAAAAGCACTAAATAATTGTATTATATATTTATTATTTATATATATATGTATATATGTATATATATATATATATATATATATATATATATATATATATATATATATATATATATATATATAAATTACACTAGTTAAACGAAATAACTATATATTAAGCTAAATAACTAAAATAGGCTATATAATCTTATTCTCTGATTAAAACAAAAGTGATTAGCAATGCCGCACCACTGACATCGGAAACCGCAGTGAGCAAAATACAATTAAGTGCATTTTTCGCTTGATAAAAATACACAGAAACGAAATAAAATCAAAAGGTGGCTAGTTTGTAATTTGTTTTAATGTTACTAAAAAACATGCTTAGACTATTTAAGCTTAACGGCTATACGCTGCCAATAGGCCTTTAATAAATGTTATTTTACTGTGTACTGGGTTATAATGTATATTTTACAATAAAAAACTAAATATAGCATGTCTCACTGTCATTTAAAACATGTAATTCAAAACCCATCAGAAGACCTGCAGTGTGTAAACTGTATACGGGGGTGCTGGTCAATGGCCTACAGCACATAACGCTATTGAACTAATATCTCAGAGGGAGATTATGTTAGCCTAATTTGAGAGATTTAAAAAATAAAAGAAATTTTTTAAAAAGGAAGGCGTGTTTCTGCACTTGCCGCTGGATTAAGTAGATGGGGCTGGCTGTGTGTAGCGCCTTTAAGCGGCGTGTGTTGAATCAACTAAAGGCCGATTTATACTTCTGTGTCAAGCGCACGCATATGCTACGACGCAGCCTACGCGTGGACGCATAGACCCTCGCCGTGGCCGTCGCGGTCGTTGACGTGCACCTCTCAAAAAATGTAACACGTACGCGTAGCGCAAGCTCTGTGATTGGTCGGCTTGGTAGCGCTTGTGGGCGGAGGTGAGAGCCGGACACCCGATGCAGCAAGTGTTTACAAGAGTGGAGTCCCGTGAAGGAGCTCCGGATGGAGACTGTTGTTTTGTGTTTACCTCATGATTAAAGTTGTTGCACGTCCGCCGATTCCCGCCTTAAAATGAGCGAGTTTGAGCCACTTGTACATTAAGGAAGTGTTCAGAAAAAACAAAAAAACAGCGAAAAAACTCGACACAGAGGAACATAAACACCTACTGCCAGCTAGCGTTTTGGAAGTGTATTGCAGAGAAACAGAAAAAGCGCACAGAAGTATAAATGCACGGCTACGCGCGAGGCTTGCACCATGGGTCACGCCGATCACTTGACGCAGAAGTATAAACCAGGCTTTACGCTGGTGAGCGGGAGCGCGCGTAAGAGCGCAGAGCCGGTATACAGTAGCTAAAACCAAAAGCAAGTTCATATTATAAATATTTCATTAACAATACTTATCGAAAATTTATTTAATTTTACCCCTAGAATAGAATATTTTTAAGTTGCACCATTAAGAAATCAGGGCACTCTAGAGCCCTGCAGTACTTTGTAATAAGATAAAGTTATTAACTGGTATTATTTTTCTTGAATACCGTTTTCGGAGTGTTTTGTTTAATAAGGAAGAACAGAACAGAACAGAAACGAATATATAAATTCTGCTCAGAGTGAACCTAATGGCTTTTTTTTTAAGCCCTATATGGCGATATAACGATTTTTCTGAAAAAGTGGATCATGCAGTAATTTTGATCTTCCACGATCAAATATCGTGTTATCACACAGACCTACAACAGAATATTACCAAATCCCTTTAAGGCAAGTCATTTCACTAGGCTACCATCTTTGCAATGCCTCTTGGGTAGTATGCTCCTGCATTCTGTTTAAATAGAAAAAAGTAGTAAACTCTAAGTAAACTTGACAAGACAGGACTAGTGTCTGGACTCTGCCATCAAAACAAAAATAAACTGTTTGTATTCTGTCACTTCAGTCTTGTTAACTCTTGTTTTGGTGGCAGAGTCTAGACACTAGTCCTGTCTTGTCTAGTATGTTGTGCTCGGTTAAAGTTTTCTCGAGTTGAGCACTCATATTTCCTGTCATTGTCTTTGTATGAGTGTAGTCTTGGCCACACAAGGTCTGGGTGTTTGTGTTTGTTTTGTCCGTGGCGTGCTGTTTTATTCTCAGCGTCTCAGTCTAGCTGATTTCGGTTGTGGTTGGAGCTGGGATGGAACATGCCGTTCGCATGTGTAAGTGCACAGTAAGTGTTTATTGTGTGCTATTGTGTTTTACTGTTGGTGTTGTGTTACACACACGGCTTGGTGTTTACATTGTGGCTGTGTGCTTTAGTGTTGTGTTTCATGTGATCACACAGTTAATGAGTTCTCTCATTGGCTGCGTGTTCTAGTCCAGGGGGGCTGTTCCATAAACCAAGCTCAGAGAAAAAGCCAGGCTTATTTTGGTAAATCAAGTTTATTAATGGCGGATTCTGTTTTATAAATCAAATTTACGATAGTTCAAACTCAGTTAATATTGCAACTTATGCTGGGAAACTAGCCTGGTCCAGGGCAGGTTAACTCTAACGCCCCATTCACACGGGGCGTCAGCTTCAACGCTTCCCATTCACTTTAAATGGGTGACGTCAGGCATTGCCGAACTGCATTGTGGATCCGTTGGCGCCGCTTCAGAGGCGTTGCTCGCTGCAGAAGTTGGGACTTGCTCAACTTTTCAAGCGCTGACGGAAGCGTCAGCCTATCAAATCGCTGTATGCAAATGGACCAGCTCAGACAGTGGCCTATTGCTGATTAATTCATTGGCTGACGCTGCTATGACGATCGTGTCAGCCCCAACTTCAGACACGCCCTCTGTCAAGCGTTGACGCTGAAGCCCCGTGTGAATGGGCCGTAAGGCTAAGTCAAGTTCAAGCTTAATCAAAGTAATGTTAACATTAGCCTGTCGTAATTTGATGCCATTTCATTTCACTTAACCTCTTAATAATGATTAAAACTTTAGTCACTTTATTGTAAATATATATAAACCAAACATCTTTTAGAATAGAACAATATATACATTTAAATTAAAATAAGTTATGGCAAACAAAACAAATACAAACTACAACATTTCAACTCACTTTTTTAATGTTTATGTTTATTAAAATTTGACTTAATATTTTCCCTCAACTTTTTAATTTGAGTGTACAAATTTTTTAACTGTGACCTTCAGTTTATTTTTTGTTAGATTAGTTTCAAATTTTGCTTTGGTACTGAATAGACTAATGTATATGCACAAACATATTATTATAAAGCATTCTGTAGAAATTATTAATTTAAAATATTGATCTGTGAGGGGTGTACTTAGCTATATATTTGGTATATGAATTACAAAATTTAGAGAAGATAATATATTAAGAAAGCACTGACTGATATAAAGAATTAGGCTACATTTCTTAAAGAATGACTTTAAAGCTGCAAACCCCAAGTAGAATAATCAGGAGATGAATCCGGGCCGAGCAGTAGCCTCACTTTAATATAAAGATATTTTCCCACGGGCCGCACCATTCTGCATTGGTTTCGGCAGCAAATTAAAAATCCCAACACTTGTGCATGCACGGCTCTTTGTTGGCATTATTTTAAACTTAATGTGCTGACGTTAAGTACATTTTGTTTGTTACAGTTAGTCTGCAATGCATTAAAACTTTTCCTTACAAGCAACAATTGACTTAAGTGCGTATTCTCTCTAGCTCTCTCTCTCTCTCTCTCTCTCTCTCTCTTGCACGCATCAAATGATCTTCAACTTGCTGTTATGGAACCAATTTAAGCGTGGACGTTTGGTTCAGCTCATTGGAGTCAGGTTTTTGACTTTAATCCCTGCTTTTCTAAACCACTTTTAGGAAACAGCCCCCTGTTTTATGTGAGCACATGGCTTGTATTGTGTTTTTGTACCATGTCTTCTCCTGTCTATCGTCTTGTCCCACTCACCTTGTTATCTTATTATTTATCATTGTGTTCACCTGCCCGCTTGTCAGTTCATTAGTTTGCTTTCCCTATTTATTCTCCCAGTGTGTTCTGTCCTGTGCTGGTCCGTTGTCATCCTTCATGTGTCTGTCATGCTGCTATGCCAAGCTGAGCCATGCTGAATTGACTCAATCCAGTCAGTCTTTGTCTGTAACTGTATTACTGTTTAACTAGTGGGAGGCACATATGCAAAATGTTGTAATTCCTACAGCGTTCACCTGATTTGCATGCAAATACCTTCAAGTTTCACCTGACAGTCTGCAGTTCAAGTTAATTTCATTTCAAATCCGTTGTGTTGGTGTATAGAGTCAAAAATGTTAGAATTGTGTCGATGTCCCAATATTTTTGGACCTGACTTGGGACATCTTGGGACTTGTGATTAGGACATCGACACAATTCTAAAAATTTTGGCTGTACACACCAACACACTGGATTTTAAATGAAACAGCTTTTACTTTCGGCTGTCATTTTTAATTTGAAGGTGTTTACATCTAAATCAGGTGAACGCTGTAGGAATTACAACAGTTTGCGTATGTGCTTCCCACTTGTTAAGGGTCCAAAAGTAATTTGACAATTGGCTTCTAAGCTGTTCTATGGCCACGTGTGTGTTATTCCGTCCAAATTACAATGAGTAGATAAAAGGTCCAGAATTCATTTCAAGTGTGCTATTTGCATTTGAAATCTTACTGTCAACTCTCGAGATAGGATCCTGTCAGTATCAGTCAAGCAAGCCATCATTAGGCTGAAAAAACAAAACAGACCCATTAGAGAGATAGCAAAAACAAGCATGGCCAAAACAACTGTTTGGAGCATTCTTAAAAAGAAAGAACGCACCAGTGAACTCAGCAACACCAAAACACCTGTAAGACTACAGAAACAACTGTGGTGGATGACCGATTAATATCACTCTCCAGGAGGTAGGTGTATGTATCAACAATCAAGAGAAGACTACACCAGTGTGAATACAAAGGGTTCACCACAAGATGTAAACCATTGGTGAGCCTCAAACACATAAAGGCAAGATTAGAGTTCTAAAAAATCTTCACAGTGCTGGGACAACATCCTATGGACATATGAGACCAAGATCAACTTGTACCAGAGTGATAGGAAGAGAAGAGTATGGAGAAGGAAAGAAACTGCTCTCGATCCTAAGCAGTGAAGAATGGTGGTAGTAGTGACATGGCATGTATGGCTGCCAATAGAACTGGTTCTCTTGTACTTATTAATGATATGACTGCTGACAAAAGCAGCAGGATGAGTTCTGAAGTGTTTCATGCAATATTTTCTGCTTATATTAAGCCAAATTCTTCAGAACTCATTGGACGGTGCTTTACAGTGCAGATGGAGAATGACGTGAAGTGGAATGTTATATAATGCCCAAGTCAATCACCTGATCTGAATCTGATTGAGCATGTATTTCCCTTGCTGAAGACAAAACTGAAGGGAAAATGCCCCAAGAACAAGCAGGAATGGAAGACAGTTGCTGTTGAGGCCTGGCAGAGCATCACCAGGCATGAAACCCAACGTCTGGTGATGTCTCTGCGTTCCAGACTTCAGGCTGTAATTGACTGCAAAGGATTTGCAACCAAGTATTAAGTGTTAAGTCTGGTAAGCGGACCACGAAGCGTCCCTTTATAAAGAAGTCTGATATCTTGCCCTTTCTTTTCATGTTTAATTGACGCTGTGCAAAAATATTACAATCTGGTTACATTTGATCCAGAAACAAAGTTATCCTAATTTAAAATATTCATTAATATACCTGCACATTAAAATCAGCAACCGATCTAAAAAACATTTTTCTGAAGAAAGTATATGAGCTGGCTATTCAATTTCAAATAAAATTAACTCACAAACAGCTAGCCTAAAATTACTTCCCCATATTAGCAAAACATTTGAGCTTCGTAAATTAAATATAATAACTTACATACAGTTGAAGTCAGATTTATTAGCCCCCCTCTGATTTTCTTTTTCTTTTTTAAATATTTCCCAAATGATGTTTAACAGAGCAAGGAAATGTTCACAGTATGTCTGATAATATTTTTTCTTCTGGAGAAAGTCTTATTTGTTTTATTTTGGCTAGAATAAAAGCAGTTATTATTTTTTTCAACACCATTTTAAGGTCAAAATTATTAGCCCCTTTAAGCTACATTTTTTCGATAGTCTACAGAACAAACTATCTTTATACAATAACTTGCCTAATTACCCTAACCTGTCTAGTTACCCTAATTAACCAATTTAAGCCTGAAATGTCAATTTAAGCTGTATAAAAGTGTCTTGAAAAATATCTAGTAAAATATTATTTGCTGTCATCATGGAAAAGATCAAATAAATCAGTTATTCGAGATACGTTATTAAAATGGGCCCAAACTACAAAACTAAATGTAAAATATTTTTTTTTTATTAGTTTTGCTTGTTGCACACTAGTTTCATGTATAAATATCATTATAACCATATTGTATAAATATAATTGTAACTATAGCCTACATCATGCTGATGATCGTAAACAAAATGTCATGATATCAAAGGCGATTGTCTTCTGACCGAGTGCACCTTAAAAGACATGAATGGCACTCCTCATAGAGCTTGAGAAGCATAGAGTTCTTTAGGATCTATGTAATTTGTAAAATAAAGAGTTGCAGGTTAAGGAAACAGCATGAGAGGAAGTTGCCGTGGGCCTTGGTGCAGATGAAAAGTAAAATAAAATGTGTATTTATACTGTATAGACAGACAGGTAACTAGATAGAATAGACAGGGATAGATTCTGTGCAAACGCCTGCATGCTGCTTCTGCTCTCCATCTTTTCATACGCGCCCGTGTCACATTGGGCTGGTCTGTTTGGAAAAAAATCTTTATTTCAGAGCGTCACAGATCACAGGATCGTCGATGTTACTAGGCAGAACAAAAACGACAGGCTGCTAAGCGTTTTATGCCCAAAAGTATGTCGGCCCAGCGGAAAAGTGCCCGGTTTACCAGATGGCCAGTCCGCCCCTGCATACATGTAATGTGCAAGTAATACTAGCACAGATGAAGTATAGCGATAACTGTTTAATGAGCGAATTGATCTATCTCAATAAGTTCACTGATGTTCTCGTGCCTCGTTACACAGCGGATAATAATAATAAACGTTCCTCAGCAAACAAACCTTATAATAAACTATAAAACGTATTTCAAATATTATGTCATAATGTATTATTATTCGTCTTACTTGAAACCATGCTCTTGTCTTCGGGTCGTCATTGAATTGAAAATAGCTTGGGCGTTGCCAGCAAAATTCAAAAACTTCTTTAGGCAAATGAGATGTCAATCAGCATCAGGAACTGTCAGCAGCAAATACAATTTTGGGGTGGCACCCAGGGTGGCCAATGCCACTCCGGACACCCCTCTGGCTCTGACACTATATATGACAACCACTTCCACCTGACATTTTGAGTTAACAGAAATGCAACCATCACTTCCCTACGTAGCACAGACAACACTTAGAGCTGCTAAGATGCTGTGCATTGTGAAATACAGTTTTCTGTTGGTCATGATCTGTTTAAGAAGCTCCTCATTGGCAGATGACAATTGGCAAGGTAGGAATATGTATAATGTATGTCATGTTTTAATGTTATTTTTATCGGTTATATTGATATGGTGGATCCTGTAGTAGAAAATGTTTTGCAGAAAAGTTGCATTACAAGTTTTGCAAATGTATTAGTACATGTATGTGTTTGAAAGAAAAAAGTCTCAGTAACTGTTTCTCCTTAAACAGTTACAGAGTTAACTGGAGCTTGTGGGAAAGACATCACCATTGAGTGCACTATTCAAACCCCTCAACATGGTGTGTACATGTACAGACAAGAAAGAGCAAGTAAACTGAAGGAAATTGTGTACCTTTACAAAGACAACACTCTTTCCAATAAAGAAATTGACAAATCCAAAATCAGTGTAAGTAACGCATTCCCCAACCTTAACGTCACCTTCTTAAATGTAACTCTCAACGACGCTGGACTTTACTGGTGTAAATATAATTGGGAAGATAAATTTACCCTTAGCAACCACACTTTGTTATGGATAGGTAAGTTTGTCCTGCACTTACTGAACATAATTTTGTTAAAGCATCATGTTTATTGTCTGTATGAATATGCTGTATACACAGGGTTGGTGACTGGGAAGTAATGGAATACATGTTATCACACACTTAACATATTTAAAATACATATAATGTATATACAAATATTAGTTACTGTATCTCATTTTGTATCTCAAAATGCTATTTTAAATGGATGCTAATCAAACTATAGTTACATCTGAAAAGTATTTTAGATTAAATGCTGCTCTGTATTTGATTAAAATTCAATTCAATTGCATTTGATTCAGCCTTCCATTGTTTAGTTTTTCTTACTTTGGATGTCAATGGTTGACACTTTTTAACATTCTTCAACTTTTTTTTAGTTTAGTAGAAAAAAATGGTTTTGAACAAGTCAAGGGCATGTAAATGATGACAGAATTTTCATTTTTGGCTGAACTATGTTTTATGCATGTAGCAAATAGTTATTCTCTATGTTGGTCGAGAGAGCTTAACGTACTGCAATTTAAGAAAACATGTGCCATCACAAAAAAACGCCAGAAAATTGCAAAAATTGAGATCAGCACATGTGCTGCAAATCGTCAAAACACACATTTAAAAAAAAAATTGGCTGCATTTTCACACAACGCAAACAATTAATAAAACGCACTGCATTTTCTCACAAAATCAAACAATTTTACAAAAACCTGCTGCATTTTCTCACAACAAAATGGAAATGTTTCAAGGAGACCCTAAACGTGACGGACCTGGCTATTTAGATTATGGTTATTTAATAAATACTAAAGTCACAGGAATCGAGATATTAAAATAAACAAACAAAAAACTCACCTTTCAAAGATCACCTACAACTTCAATGAGCTATAGTCATGGCACAGCGGTGTTAGTCACATTTTTTGGGTCCCCTTGAAACATTTCTGTTGTGTTCTGTTCTTTTTGTATTGTGAGAAAATGCAGCGCGTGTCATTAAATTTTAGAATGTGTATGCGTTGTGAGGATTTGCAGCATGTGTGCTGTCAAGCGGATGAAGATCTTATAAAATTTGCTGGTGTTTTTTGTAATTGCATGTGTTTTCTTAAACTGCAGCACATTAAGCTCTCTCAGCCACCATAATTGTCTGACTCTGATGCCTTTCTACTAGTGTACCCTTTGCAGGATCTGCATTAATTAAAGCATAAAGTTCCATACTAAAGTTATATCACATTGATGTATATATCACAGATTACATATACTCCTCAATATAATAAATAAAAAACTCCAAATCTTGCACATTCTTAAGTGTGCAGCATCTGCATTATATTTATCAACTTTGCTACAGTGACGAAGTGATTTTTGACACCCATCTTTTCACGCAAAGGACGACTGACTCAAACACTTACTGAAAGTCAAACATTCACCAATACTCAAAGTAAAACAACACAATAAGAGCAGATTGTTTAAAAAATAAAAAATAATAATAATAGCGCAGTGGGTAGCACGATTGCCTCACAGCAAGAAGGTCGCTGGTTAGATTGCTGTGTGGAGTTTGCATGTTCTCCCAGTGTTCGGGTGGGTTTCCTCCGGGTGCTCCGGTTTCCCCCACAATCCAAAGACATGTGATATAGGTGAATTGAATAAGCTAAATTGTCCATCGTGTATGTGTGTAAATGCAAGAGTGTATGGATGTTTCCCAGTGTTGGGTTGTGGCTAGAAGGGCATCCGCAGTGTAAAACATATGCTGGATAAGTTTGCGGTTCATTCCGCTGTGGCGACCCCAGATTAATAATGAAACTAAGCCGAAAAAAATGAATGGATAATAATAATAATAACAATAATAATAAATCTGTAATCTGTAATGAAATACATTATTAAATGTAACCTTCCCAACACTGTGTATACAAAGTAGATAAAATATGTAAAACGTCTACTAAGATGAAAAGATTGAGAATTTGTTTCTGAATAACATTGAATGTATACAGCAGTATAGCTATAATTATCTGGTCTTAATTTTGTAATTCTTTATTTGCAAAAGACCCAGACCCAGATCCAGGTCCAGCGTGCCCACGCCCAGAGTGTCCTGATGATACATTTTCCCTTGTGAACATCATCCTCATTTTGTGTGCTGCTGTGAGTCTACTGTGCTTTTTTGGTTTCTGCTACGTGATTCTGAAGGTAAGTATAAAATGATAGCATATATTGTTTGCATAATAGACAAATGAACAAATCAAATGTAAAGCGTGGGAAATATGTGGGTTTGTTGGAAGTCATTGAGCTTCAGAAAATCAGATACCCCATGTTGTTGAACCACAAAACCCTTTGCATGTCATGTTTGATTTGACAGTGACACAAATTATATTTTGTGGTATGCTTCTAACAATTCTAACCATATGCAAGTGGCATATGTCTCTGTTTTTTTTAAATCAGTTTTTAGCTCTTTTTCTTGTGCCTGCTTAACACTGTTTTTACAATTTTATTGTTTTCCTTATAAAAAAATATTGTACATGAATCTGCTTAGGCACAAAATGAAAATGTCAGATAAACGAAACATTTCAAATTCAGGGTGCTATGACATCAGGGTTTAGAACAACAGAACAGTTTCAAATGACCATGTTTTGATAGTATATCGGTTTATGATAGTTGGTTTAAAAATACAGATTTTATTATGTAATATTTCATAATTAAAAATTGTTAGTCCTCCAGGGATTTTTTTTTTCTTTCTTTCTTTCTTTCTTTTCAAATATTTTGCAAATGATGATTAACAGAGCAAAGAATTTTTCACATTATCTCCTATAATATTTTTTTATTTTGGAGAAAGTCTTGTTTGTTTTATTTTTTTATTAGAATAAAAGAAGTTTTAAGGTCAATATTATTAGCCCCCTTAAGCAATATATATTTATTCTATTGTCTACAGAACAAACCACTGTTATACAATGAATTGCCTGATTACCCTGTCTTGCATAATTAACCTAGTTAAGCCTTTTAATTGCACTTAAAGCTGAATACTTGTATCTTGAAAAATATCTATCTAGTAACGTATTATGTACTGTCATCAGTTATTAGAAATTAGTTATTAAAACTATTATGTTCAGAAATTTGTTAAAATAAATCTTCTTTTTCCTTTAAACAGAAATTGGGGAAATTTACAGGGGGGCTATTAATTTAGAAGAGCTAATCATTCTGACTTCAATTTATACGTTTAGTCCAATTGTCACCAAAATTGAACCAAATCATCAGACCTTAAACACATTGAGGTATCTTCCCCAAAATTGGTATGCACCTTTAACTCTATGCCCTGAATGTGCTAAAAAAGTTTCAAGGCAGCGCCACAAGTTATAATGAAATTTCGAAAAATGCAATTAACTTTTGCTGCATTAACCTCATTGTCGTATAACTGGTCTGGGTAGATTTCTTGGAAAGTCCTGCATACATTGATACAACATTTCCCATAATTTGCCAAACTTCCTGTCTGCCATTTTCCTTTTATTTGAAAAGCTACTTTTTCAAAGTCCCCCTTGACCGTTGGTCCAATTTTCACCAAATTTGGCTCATCTTCAGACCATGCTGACAAAAAGTTATCAATTTCATGTTGATAGTTGTAATGGTTTTTGTTTACTACACTGACAAATGTACTGGCATGATGCTAAACTACAAGTAAGGCTGTATCTCTGCAATGCTTAAAGATATTAACACCAAATTTTGAGTGTTTCATTGCCACCTCATACTAACCACACCATAGAAATTTGGTCAATTTTGGTCACCTATATGTCAAAATTTATAAGCCATTTATTATCCATAAATGAAACGTGCAAATTTGATAATAGCTTCATTTATTCATTCATTTTCTTTCTCTAGTCTTTACGCAGCGGATGCCCTTCCAGCTGCAACCCATCTCTGAGAAACATCTATTTACACTCATTCACACTTATACACTACGGACAATTTAGCCTACCCAACTTAACATGTGTCATTAACACCTCACTGTGGCTACAACACCTACATTTTGCCTCTGGACTGCTTTTCTAATTCTGCCTCTGGATTGATTTGTTCATTCTGCCTATTGCTTGGCCCCATTATTGATGCTTGCTTGCTGCTTGTGTGCAGAGAGTAAATAAAATATAAAGTATCATATATGTTTGACCTTTTTTTTCTACATTTTTGTTATTCTCATGTGAAGCGGTGTGTTGGGAAAAAGAAATTCACACCATCAAACCAATCCTCAGCCCCAGTCTATGAAGAGATGAAACGGAGCAACTTGTCCAATGCAAGGTCAATAATCAACACTGATTATCAACCTTTTAATAAACTTTGAAACACATGATGGATACCCATACATATTAATATGAATTAATCAGTTCATAACATAAAAGACATCATTCTTTTTGTTTAGCTTGAATATCATGCAAATTGATTCAACTTCCTGTTTATCAGAAAGAATTAAAAATAGATTAAGTGTGAAGAATAAAAAAATTCAGAAGTTTTAGACATTTTTAGCTAATGCTGTCTCACTTGTGGTTCAATGTTTACACAAATGCTCAGTGGAAACAAAAAATGGATGATGGTTTTGTTAGTTTCAATATGATACTAAGCAGACCATCTGTAAATTACAAAATGAACACCCATAATCATATTTTACTCCTCTGTTCATAAAATAATAATAACTATAATAATAATAATAATAATATTATTAATAATAATAATAATAGGGGGCGACGGGGTGGCGCAGTAGGTAGTGCTGTCGCCTCACAGCAAGAAGGTCGATGGTTGGAGCCTCAGCTGGGTCAGTTGCATGTGTTTCCTCCGAGTGCTCCGGTTTCCCCCACAAGTCCAAAGACATGCGCTATAGGTGAATTGGGTAAGCTAAAATTGTCCGTAGTGTACGTGTGTTAATGAGAGTGTATGGGTGTTCCCCAGTGATGGGTTGCAGCTGGAAGGGCATCCGCTGCGTAAAACATATGCTGGATAAATTAGCGGTTCATCCCGCTGTGGTGACCCCAGATTATTAAAGGGACCAAGCCGAAAAGAAAATGAATGAATGAATGAATGAATGAATAATAATAGGGGTGGCACAGTGGTGCTGTGGGTAGCACTGTCGCCTCCCAGCAAGAAGGTCGCTGGTTCTAGCCTCGGCTAGGTCAGTTGGCATTTCTGTGTGGAGTTTGCATGTTCTCCCCGTGTTCACGTGGGTTTCCTCTGGGTACTCCGGTTTCCCCCACAAGTCCAAAGATATGAGCTATAGGTGAATTGGGTAAGCTAAATTTTCCGTAGTGTATGTGTGTGCGTAAGTGTGTATGGGTGTTTCCCAGTGATAGGTTGCAGCTCAAGTCATCCGCTCCATAAAACATGTGCTGGATAGGTTGGTGGTTCATTCCGCTGTGGCGACCCCTGATTAATAAAGAGACTAAGCCAAAAAGAAAATTAATGAATAATAATAATAATTAATTTTTATTTCTCAGAACTTTTAATGGATCATCTCGATTTGCATTTGTGGCCATATTGTCTGCATATCTATAACCTTTTAGACTGCATCAAAAGAAGTTACATGCAGTTCTCTTCTCTTGACTAACATTTTTGAAGAGTTTCAAACTTTTAGTGTATTTTTATATTAAAAGAGCATACATGTTTAACTGATTGTCTACCATTACAGCTTTTTTTATGTATTGTATTTTATTTAGTGTCTCATCATTATGATTCATTATGATCTAACAATTGCAAAAAAAAACTACCCACCCCCCCCCCCCCAAAAAAAAAAAAAAAAAAACTAAATAAATAAATAAATAAACATTTGTTTGCTACACACTTGATTTAAATCCATGTGTTTCTCATATAACATGCATGTTTTCTTATTGTCCAGGGGTGCGTTTCCCAAACAACGACATAACTCGCGACTGAACTATCATAGTACGATGCATTGTTTGAGAAAAGAACAATGCAGTGATGAGTGTTTCCCAAAACAGTAGTCTCTCTATCGCAGATCCGTCGTTTGAACCACGTTAGTTATAACGTAGAATAACAACTTCTTAAAAGAAAAACCCTATAATTTTTTTGTGCAAATTATATTGTTTTACATGCACACGCAATTAAAAAAAATCCAATATTAGTTTTGATTAAAAAAAAAAAACATGCACTCTTTTTTCATATTAATTGAAATATATGTAAACATCACATATAGGTCCTATGTTTCTTTTACAAATATTATTGAGAATATGCCATATTCTATTCTAAAATCTAAAACCACTTGGCTAACAAGTATTTTAATGTCAAATATAAATCGTTATTGTTGTAATTTACAATAGGCTATTTATTAAGAAATGAAGAAAAATACTACCTAATAATAAAATAAAATATTATTATTATTATTATTATTATTATTGTATTTATTATTAAGTAGAATCTTGTTTATTTATTTATTTTTATTTTATTTATTGTAAAAGTCTATTTTTCACAATTTGACATTCAAACCACTGCAGAAATGTTCTAACCAACAGACCCCTGTCATATACAGCACAGATACATTTACATTACATACTATAGATTAAAACCATTAACCTATACTATATATTTTTGTTTTTACAAGCTGTGGAGACGTTACGTAAATTCCGCTTTTAAATAATAGGTCATCCATAGCTTCGTCATGAGCCATGGCTGCGTTCAAAATGGCATAAATGTTTTCAAAGAGCACTGCGAAAGGAACACAATTGTCAATATGAAGATGGCTAAAACTGAACTGTAAAAATACTTTGAAAGCAAATTACACCTAAGAGAGATGACTTTATTATATATTTTTTAATAATTCCACGTTTAAATGTTGGAAGGCTTGAAATGAATAGGACATAGGGGCAATCACTGGAAATAGAACACAACCAGGAAACTATGCTTCTAACTATTGTAGTTGCAATCGTAGAAGTTTGCGACGCAGTTTGAATTTTCATAGGAACAAAGGATTTGGGAAATGCCAAATCAATTAACTATATTTGTAACAACGCAGCTTGCAAACCTTAGTTGGCTAATGATGGTTTTCGGAAACGCACCCCAGCACGGCTGTTTTTTTAATGTATTGTATTTAATTTAGTGTCTTATCACAGAATTCTGTCATGCTGTTAGACTGTGCATTACGATCTTACCATGGTAAAAATGGAACTAATCCAAAACAAACAATAAATAAAATAAACTTTGTTTGCTATACTCTTGAATCTTTGATTAAACATTTTGATTTAAAGGTTTCAAGATTTTAACAGATTTGTGTGTACGCATCAGTTAAGACAACATTAGCACCTGTTAGCTTTAACTGTGTGAAAAACTGGCTAATTTTGAACTTTTGTCCGCTAATTTCATCTTTAAAATAATTATTGGGGCGGGATCAAAATCGGTGATGTAGCACGCATCTGCTAGTGGAGTGATGACGCGTCGCTTTCTCATTATTATTCATAGCGGAGTTTTCTTTGAGAAGACCTTGCTTCTTAATTATTCATGAGAGCATGTGCTTTCTGAAGGCAAGGCAGACCTGCCAAGCTGTCAGACCCAATGACTGGGTGAGACCGTGTCCGTGCATGGCACGCAGTATTTAGTTGTTCATGAAGAGCCATATATGTTTGTTTCCATGATCCATGGGGTTTGTTGCATGTTTTTTCCCCGCTGTGCTGTCAGGGCCACCGATAGAGCCAACCTGTTTGTGTGCAGCAAGCATTTTTGTCAGGAGAGCTGTACGAGAATTGGAGAATGGCGGACTTTGTCTTTTTTCAGTTTAGTTCATTACCATTCAGACACATTGCTTATATCAGTGCTGCTGTGTTCGCCTATTTTTAAAACTCTCCGGATTACCGGCAGGGCTAATGGTTGAAATAGACAGGGCAAGAGACCTGCTGCAGTGCTAGCCACTGTGTCTGCATTCAGACCTGGTATTCAGGAGGAGAGAAGTCCTCCTCATTTATAGTGTTTAAATAAACATGATTATCTTTATAATGATATAACACATTGTGGTTATGTGTATATGAATTATGAATAACGTGTAGAAGGACATTAAATTACTTACTGTTTATTTCTTTGCATTTTGTAAACTATAAAATCATGACTCTCCTCACGGTTTGTGTCTCATTTTGTGCTGACAACAGCTGTTCTCCCCCTCTTTCTCCCCTGCTCTGCCGGCCACGCCCACTCCTCCCTCTGCTCACCCCTCATAAAGCATTTTTTTTTAATTCCGAGGTAGATCTGAACCGAAAGCAGGGGTTTCATGACCCTTTAAATCAATATGTTTCTCATATACCATGCATGTTTTACTAACTGTCCACAATGGCTGCTTTTTTATGTATTGTATTTTATTTATTGTCTGAATCTCTGAATATTTTGTCATGCTGTTATACTGTGCATTATGATCTTACCATTGTAAAAATGCAACTAACCCCCCCCCCCAAAAAAAATAATAAATAAAGTAAAAACATCATCATTCATGTGTTTCTCATTTCACAAATGTTCTTTAGTACTGTATGTTACCAGCTTTCAAAAATTCACAGAATGATATTAGAAATAAACTGCAGTGAATCATGTTTTTTTTTTTTTAAAAAAAAGCGTTATTTTGTAAAACTATGTAAAACTTGTTCCCCTTCAGGAGGGGAAATTCAATGCTATGTGGAAACTTCCACTATGGGGATTTGTCAGAATCCAATCATCTGAAAGAGTATATAAACGGGCCAATGAAATGCCAATGAGTTGGCAGCATCAGCATGCACAGCTAGCGCTACTTACAATGAATTTGGAATATAAGCGCAGCGCGTGCCAAACTGAGGCATCCTTTTCGCTTCAGATTCTTTCACGAAGCTTCTGAGAGAGTCGATGAGGGTTTCTCCGACTGTTACAACAGAGAGAGAACAGTCCAGAGTGTGTGATATGGTCAAGCTCAGTTTCTCCGTTGCCTGACGTTCTTTGGGTCCGGTCCTCCAGATCGGTATGTATTGTTCCAAATTTCCTAAAAGAGCAACACGGTCGTGCAGCGTGTCTTTTTCAAGATGTTGCTCTGACTGTGCGTTTCTGGATGCGGGGGTTTCCTGTCCATTGATAATGGGCACAAGCACTGCGTTTCATGTCTGGGGGTCCAGCATGTTGATGCGATGCTCGCGGGCAGTGCATGTCATCACTGCGGTGGCCTGTCTGTTGCGCAGTTAAGATCACGGCTCACCCACCCCAGTTGTCCCCCGCTCCGAGGTGGACACTCGGGCAGATCTGAGGGTTATAGTGGGAGTAAATCCGCCACCCTCTGGCTTGCGGACCTCTCGCTCCTCCATGCACTCCATCCAAGCTTCGAGTGAGAGAAGCGCTCCATCATCGGATGGTTGCTCTCTCACTTGATGACACCGAGGCTCAGATGTCCATCGCTGCATCGGAGGACGGGCTGTCATTGTCTGATGAGGATTCAAACCCACTCCCTGCTTTCCCTGGCTGCTTCAGCTGTTGACCTGGAGATGGTTTATCCTGTCCCTTTCTTCCTGGAAGTGCACAGTAGGCTCAGGCAGTCTTGGAGGGCACCTTTCTCTTCCCAATCTGCTTGTGCCTCTGCCCTCACCACTCTTGATGGTGGAGCAGCCAGGGGGTACGAGTCGATTCCCCAGATTGAGAGTGCCATTGTGGGCTCGCATGGTGCCACTTCCTGGTGGAGTCAGCCTTGTTTCCCATCCAAGGCGTGTAGGTTATCTGCCTCTCTCAGAGCCAGAGCCCACACAGCTGTGGGCCAGACTGCTTCCACCCTGCATGCTATGGTCACCTACCAGCGCTACCATGCGCAGGTGCTGGCCCAGCTGCACGAGGGTGGTTCCCACCCAGGCTTTTTACATGAGCCCCGCACCGCAACCGACTGAGCTCTACAGACCACAAGTATGCGATGGGCAGAGTCATCTATCGGCAGGGACATAAGACCACCCCCCCCCCCCACCAAACCATCCACATCCACTGCTTCTCGTCGAAGGCGCCCGCCTGCGAGAGCTGCTCCGCCCCCACCTGTGCCTCCGGCCAAGCGGCAGCGCAGAGCACCTCGCAGGCAACCAGCGCTCCCCGCCCCAGGGCGCTGCTAAGTCTGGTAAACGAACCGCGAAGCGCCCCTGAGATGGGCCATCTGGAGAAGAGGAAACTTGCTCTTTTCCTGGTGGGGGCCGGGTTTTTCATCCAACGGCGCTTAAAAAACGCCATCAAACCCTCAAAGAAAGAGCATTTTCCCCTTCCCCAGATGTGACAGCCTGAACACTGCCAGTCTGGGACGCTATGCCTTCCAGCTTGCAGGATCGGTTCACTTTCCCAGTGGTTTGCGAGGTGTGGGAGGACGGTCTCCCTTCTCTCACAGTTCCAGCCCCTCCTCCGGAGCCTGGGTGGGGTGCGAGGTGAGTCTCTTGCCTCCTGCTCTTCCGCGGGACCCCAGCACTCCCTGGATCAGTCCTCCTACTCCGCGCTGCCCCACTGCTGGTATGTCAGTGATCGTAGCGATGAAGCCATTAGCGAGGGTTCTGCCTGCCTAGTTAGCTCGGGCCAGGCCTTCGCGGTGGCTCATATGCACGATCAGACTTGGCAATGCAATTCAATTATGAAACGGCCTCCCAAGTTCAGGGGTGTGTATTTCACCAGGGTCAGCCCTGTGTCCGCCCCTCTCTTGCGAGAGGAGATTGCTGTCCTCCTGGCGAAGGATGAAATCTAGCGGTCCCTCCAGCCGAGATGGAGAGTGGGTTTTACAGCCTTGTACTTCATCGTACCCAAAAGAGCGGTGTACTACGCCCAATCCTAGATCTGCGTGTTTTGAACCGCTGTCTTCACAAGCTGCCGTATAGAATGCTTACGCAGAAGTGCATTCTCTGGTGCATTCGTCCTCAGAATTGGTCTGCAGCAATAGACCTGAAGGACGCGTACTTCATGTCTCCATACTTTCGCGCCATCGTCCTCCCCTTTGGGCTCTCTCTGTCTCTGCGGGTTTTCACCAAGATCGCGGAGGGTGCCCTAGCGCCCTTTCGGCCAGTGGGAATGCGCATACTCAATTATCTTGACTGGCTGATTTAGCGCTCACGGGATCAATTGATTACGCACAGAGACAGTGTGCTTTGGCACCTCGACTTATTGGGGCTTCAGGTTAACTGAGAAAAGAGCAAGCTTGCCTCCGTGCAAAGCATCTCTTTTCTTGGGTTGGAGCTGGACTTGATCACCATAACGTCACGCCTCCCCCAAGAGCGCGCCCAGCTGATGCCGACCTGTCTGAGAGAGTTCGACATAAACTGTGGTCCAACTGATATTATTTCAGAGGCTCCTGGAGCATATGGCATCCGCAGCCGCTGTATCGCCGCTCGGGTGCTCCATATGAGACCGTTTCAGCATTGGCTTCACGATAGGGTCCCAAGACGCGCTCACTGGGTAACTGTCACTTCGCTGTGTCGCCGCGCCCTCAGCCTCTGGATGGACCCTGCGTTTCTACAGGCCTGTGTGCCTCTAGAACAAGTGTCCAGGCATGGCGACGTTGGTGTATATCAACTGCTCAGGAGGTATCCGCTTTCGCCACATGTCTCAGCTTGCTTGCCGTCTGCTCCCCGGAGTCATACGCAGCGGAATCGCTACATCCTATTTTCCCCCGAAAAATTCAACCATGCAGCTGATGCACTCTCACTGCAGTTTTGCCAGGGAAAATAGAGACTCCACCCCAGACTGTCCAGTTGTTATGTGTGCGTCTAGTGCACTGGCTACACAGCTGGTCCCTGGGCATGCGCACGCATTTCTCCAGTGAGCCTACTCGCACAGATACTGTGTAAAGTCAGGGAGGACGAGGAACAGGTCTGTTTATTGCCCCTCTCTGGCTCAATCAGAACTGTATTTCAACTCTCCTCGTGATGACCCGTCCCTGGCACATCCCCTGGAAGAAGCGTCTTCTCAGGGACAGGCACGGTTTGGGCTTCCAGACCTATGCCTCACATATGGTCCATAGATGGAGCGTGGAGGACTTAGGTGACCTACCGATTAGGTCACTCAGGCTAGAGCACCCTCTAGAAGGCATGCCTATGCCCTGAAGTGGAGTCTATTCACTGTGTGTTATATTTTTAAGGACCCCGAACATGCCAGATCAGTGTGATGCCACCTCCTTAAGTTGGCCGGAGCTAAGACTGTCCCCTCACTGAGGGGTTTGCGTTACAATTATCCCTGCTCTGAGGACACGGCAATTGGAAAGCATCGCCTCATCATCCAGTTCCCAGAGGTGCGAGACGTGGATATTAATTCTATCCTGTTCCCTTCTCATATCCACTTGGAGATCTCTCTTAGGAAAGGTCTGCTCGATCACTCAACTTAGTATCTTAAAGATTTCTGTCCAGATAGACTGCTCTGCTGGTTGCGTTGGCATCGGTCAAAGGGTGGGGGTATCTGGAGGCATTTTTGGTCAGTGAAATGTGCCAGCATTTTGGGCTGGCCCACTCTCACGTTTTCCTGAGACCCCGACCCACCTAGGTGCCCCTAGGTTTCTACAGCGTTCCCTCCTAGAGCAGACTTGTGTCTTCCCACCCCGCTAACCATCTCTTTCTCATATGAGTACTCCCCCTTCTCAGGGCTACTCCATATGTCTTCTCGCCACCTGGTCTCCCCACTTGGGCAGCAGTTGGCCTCCACAGTGTCCTCCCTATCGGGACTGCACGTTTTCCCAACGTACTGTGTACTAAAACTCCTAGATTTTTTCTAGATACATTACAACTCCCAAAAAATATATTCATTCATTTTCCTTTCAGCTTAGTCCCTTTATTAATCCGGGGTCGCCACAGCGGAATAAACCGTCAAGTTATCCATCACATGTTTTATGCAGCGGATGACCTTCCAGCTGCAACCCATCTCTGGGAAACATCCATACACACTCATTTACACTCATACACTACAGACAATTTAGCCTACCCAATTCACCTGTACCGCATGCCTTTGGACTGTGGGGGGAAACCGGAGGAAACCCACACGAACGCAGGGAGCACATGAAAACTCCACACAGAAACACCAACTGACCCAGCCGAGGCTCGAACCAGTGACCTTCTTGCTGTGAGGCGACAGCACTACCTACTGCGTCGCCCTTAAAAATATATCTAAATCTGTAAAACTTCTGTAGAAGTGGGAAAAGTAAGGGCCAGGGAACACATTGGAAGACCGCACCTCTGGTGATGCAGATGTGCTCACGCTCTTGGCTTGGCATAACCTCTCATCGGGGGCAAGGTAAGGTTCAATCATTGTGGTGTTGTCCATAGATTTCCCCATAGTGGAAGTTTCCACATAGCATTGAAGTTCCCTTCCCGAAGGGGAACCCCTCCAGTTACTAAAGTAACCCTCGTTCCCAGAGGGGGGAAACAGAAATGCTTTGTTCCTTCGCCACAATGATTGCACCTTAGTTGTTGGGCGTGAAAGGCTCTTCAGCTAGAAAAGGATGCCTCAGCTTGGCACGCGTTGCGGTTATATTCCAAATTGATTGTAATTAGTGCCAGCTGTGCATGCTGACCCTGCCAACTCATTTGCATTTCTTTGGCCCGTTTATATACTCTTTCAGATGATTGGATTCTGACAAAATCCCCCATAGTGGAAGTTTCCAGTAATTCTGCATGTTTTAGTAAATCTTAAATGCCATAGCAATTTATTGTAACACAATATGTAAAAATTAATTGAAAAAGGCAATTTCAATAAAAACTGAGGTGGCCGAGAGGAAAATTGAAAAAAGATCTACATCCGTTTGGCAGCACATGTGCTGCAAATCCTCACAACTCAAACAATTTATGAAAACGCTGCATTTTCTCACAACACTTGCAAAAAGAACGGAACACAACAGAAATGTTTCAAGGAGACCCTAAAGTGTGACGGACCGGCTATTTAGTTTAGAGATTTGCACTAAGTGCGAATAGCAAGAGATGCTATTTACACTAAGTGCAAATAGCATCAGATGCTATTTACACAATATAGCAACAAAACATATGGCAGATGCTATTTGCACTCAGTGCTTATAGAAAGTATATGCCATTTACACTTTGTGTTTATAGAAGGTAGATACTATTGCAGTGTTACTAAAAGTATGAAGATATTTACACTAAAAATTAGGCATACACTGTGTACACTAAGACTTGCTCTACAAACTACATTTTAATTAGTGGTTTATGCCATTAACAGTTAAAAGATGGTATTTACACTACATATTAATAAACAGTAAATGCTGTTTACAGTACACTTAAGTGTTAATAGATGCTATTTACACTAAGTATTAGCAGTACAGTAGGTGAGAGTTTAAAATGGCCATTACCGCCGGAGCATATACCGCTGCCGCTCTGAAGGAAAAAGAACGTGTTTTTTAAGTATGACCGCAGTTTGTGACTATGCCACCAGGTGGCACAAAGGGAAGGGATGCGAACGGACAGAAATAGCCTATACATTAGCTGTAAATACTCACCTACTTGCAAATAAAGATAAGCAATGAAACATAGCATTATAATTCCTTCATTAATCATTAATAAGACAACTAGGCTACATTATTTAAAGGAATAAAGAATAACAAATAACCTTTGGAGTGAAGTGCTTTAAAACAAGTCCGCTATAGTTTGCTATAGTTTGCTTCAGCACCAAAACACGAGTTGCCGTGAGATTGTGTTGGTTTGTTAAATAGAATAATAATCTAGCCTAAATAAAATTAAAGTGAAATATTCACCGTTTCAGAGAAGCCTATTAACTGAAAGAAGGATATTCCTGGTCACAGTTTGACACAGACAAGTTGACAAACCAGCGCTGATGCTGATCGTCTCTGTGCTGCCTGGAGCTGATTCATAAACTCAACAAATAGGCTATATATAGGCTTTTATACATAGGCTATATATACCATTTTAAATAGCCTATGTAGCCTAATTTACGAATACAAATTCAAAGTTTTTCTTGACGTTTGCATAATAATAACTTCGCACCAAACTGAGGCTTTCATTTTACAGCTTATAAAACATGTATGCAAATTAATGCAATATCATATGTAAACAACAAAATTGTTATATGCTTTGTAGTAGTCTATACTTTACAAATATGAATGCCAAAGGATTTTGGATATGTATATAAAATAGCCTGTAATATATTAACTTTAACAAATTAATAAAATAATAAGCAAATGAGAAATAAATGACAAAAAAGTTGATAAAAACAGACATTATCTCTAAAAGTTATCATAATTGCAAGATTAAAACGAGTAGATTTTTTAAATAAGGCAAATGCGTTGATTAACTACTAATGGTGTATATTTTTTGCAGCCAGTTTAGATGTCATTTCGTCCTCTCCGAGTAGGTTATATAGCCAAAATTTTTCAGAGTCGTTTAGACTGAAGAATATATTATTTAGCCTACATTTTATCTCGGTATCGCGGCTGTGCGTGCGCTGTCAGCTAAATACAGGCCTAAAATAAATCTAAAAAGCAACTAGACTGAGCGCTGATACTTGTTCTTTTTTCAGATATCGAACAATTTTAACTGCGAGGAGATACCGACAGCTTGATTTGCAGTTTTTTCTAAAATGTTATTTAGCTCGGAACAAAAGCAATTCACAAAAAAATTTTAGTTTGTTTTCTTTCTTAAAATAAAAGATTGGATTGGATTAGCCTATTTCACAGTGTGTAAAGATTAGAAATAATAATTAAGCTGAGATACAGATTCCCCCTTTAGTCAGAAATAAAAAAATGAAAGCCTTCCTTTTCGACAATGGAAACCGTTTTCATTCAGCTTTATAGACAGAACATTAACTGTCACATATAGCCTAGGCAACAAATAACAAAACGGAGTGTAATAATTAACATAACTGCCGTTTTTCATTTTCATACAATATGTGTGAGTTTTGACAGTATGTGTTTTAATAAGGCAATAAAGTTTAGCCTATCAGATGAAATGCATGGTGAAATATTACTAATATGTCTCTTTTGCTGAATATTCATTTTATTAATCTATATCTTTAATATTTTAAATATCAACCCGCTTTGGCCCTGAGGAAGAGCCACGCGGCACTGGCGGACCAGGCGTGCGTTTCCCAAACAACACATAACTCGCGGCTGAACTATCATAGTACAATGCATCGTTTGGGAAAAAAACAATTTAGTGACGAGTGTTTCCCAAAACCTGTAGTTTCTCTGTTGCAGATCCATCATTTGAATCACGTTAGTTATAACGTAAAACGCCCGTAATGCTGCTCTAAACGGCGTGGAGTAACAACTTCTTTAGAGAACAACCCCATCATTTATTTGTGCAAATTATATTGTTTTACCTGTACATGCATTTAAAAAAAATCCAAAATTAGTTTTGATAAAAACATGAACTCTCTTTCCATATTATTTGAAATATATGCAAACGGCTCATATAGGACCAATGTTTCCTTACAAATATTATTTAGAACATTAGATATTCTATTCTAAAACATAAAATCACTTACAAAAGCTAACATGTATTCTAATATCATATATAAATCATATAAATAAATAAATAGGTTATTTATTAAGAAATGAAATGTAACATTTAATATTTATTAGGAAATGAAAATGTTAATGATGACGATGATTATTATTATTATTATTATTATTATTATTATTATTATTATTAAGTAGGTTCTTGTTTATTTTATTTGATTTTTTTGAAAAGTCTACTTTTACAATTTGACATGCAAACCACTGCAGAAATGTTCTAACCAACTGGCCCATGTCATATATAGTATAGATACTTAATAAATAACCTATAAAGCATTAACGTATGCTATGTTTTTTGTTTTCACAAGCTTTGGAGACGTAACATAAATTCCGCTTTTAAATTGGTCACCTATAGCTTTTGCCATGATCCACGACTGTGTTCCAAATGGCATCAATGTTTCAAGCTTAAGCCCCTGATGTATTGTCAAAAGCCCCTGATCTTTTGGAATATGTTGCACTTAAATAAAAATAGGTTGTATAACATTTATTTTGTTATCTAAGTTCTTAAAAGTACCACATACACCACGCGTGTTCCACTTAACGCAGTGATTGTGTCGGACAGCTTTTCAGTAGTACCTGTTTCTACCGGCAGGTGGGAGTGGCACTGTTGTCACATGGTGTTAAAAAAAATCCCGCTTCTGCATCATTCATTCATTATTTTGAGGAGCTGAAGCTGATGAGGTAATACAACTGTTTCGCGAAACTGAATAGTTCTAAATACTGATGAAGCTTAATATTTGTTTTCACAGAATAAAATGTGTGTAGTTTTGGTGAAATAAAATAACTGTAATCAATAAAATGTGCATCATATAAATGTAAATACATGCGAATTAGTCAGAAAAACGTAAATTGTACTAGCTTTCTAGATATGATATAGACATCTAGACATATTTATCTAGATATGATATAGCCATTTGTTTCTGTAATAGTTAAATCACAGTGAGTTCATGCATCTAGCATATTACAACCCGCAAAGTACCGCGTAAGTACAGTGAAATAACGGTGTACTTTTCTGTACGTATAGTATAAGTATAATGAACCTATGTGTAGGTATAAGGGAACAAACTGTAATACTTGGATAATAAGGGGGTAACAACCAGATATTCAACACGTAAAGAACCGCGCAAGTACAGTGAAATAACGGTGTACTTTTCGGTACGTATAGTATAAGTATAATGAACGTATGTGTAGGTATAAGGAAACAAACTGTATATGCTTTGGTAATAAGGGGGTAACAACCAGATATTCGACACGAAAAGTACCGCGTAAGTATATTGAATTTACGGTGTACTTTTCTATAAATTGCAAAGGAACAAACCATAATGTTTGGGTAATAAGGGGGTAACAATATGATATTCAACACGCAAAGAACGTCGTAAGTATATTGAATTTACGATGTACTTTGCTTTAAGTATTGTATACATGTAAAGAATGATGCAAGGGTGGTGACAACCTAATGCAACCTGCAAATACATGCACCTGCATAAGTACATTAATAATAGTACCCTTATTCAGGGTTTTATATGGGGTGTTTAATGAATAAAATGTTTACAACCTGTGAAATAATGAAACCTTATTGTATACTGTATGTATTTTAAATCTGCAATTCAATATAAAAACATATTTACATACACAACTTACCTTATTAATGTTCACTCGTCGATCTCACCACTGCCAGCAATGTCTCAACATCACTATCAATAAATAACTTTGCATGATATAGACCTACCGTGAGGGTTCAATGCGGATTAAAACAGGCTAGCATCTTTACTGCTGTTTGCAAAAAAAAAAAAAAAGGGTGGGGGGGGGCACCAACTGTTGCATTTCAGTGAATGTATAGCTGATGTTTTACAGAAAAATGTTGTAATTTGGTCTTCAATCAATTAAAACTGCTGCTGTAGTTTTCTCTGTTCTTAGTGTTCAAGTAAACACTAGTGCGTTGAACTTTAGCTTCTTCCCTCCTTGTTCCCTGTAGTTAAAGGGTAAATACAGTATTTGTTCCCCCCTTGTTCCCTGTACCTAAAGGGTAAATACAGCATTTGAGGGTTGTAAATTAAAGTGAAGCATTGTTCCCTCCTTGTTCCCCCCTTGTTCCCTGTACTTACACAGTACATACAGCATTTGAGGGTTGTAAATTAAAGTGAAGCATTGTTCCCTCCTTGTTCCCCCCTTGTTCCCTGTACTTACACAGTACATACAGCATTTGAGGGTTGTAAATTAAAGTGAAGCTTTGTTCCCTCCTTGTTCCCTGTACTTACACGGTACATACAGCATTTGTTCCCCTCTTGTTCACTGTAGTTTACAGGGTAAAATCTTGAAGATAGTGAAACAAATATACAAACACACAATATATTTCTTTACTTTGTAACCTTTATTTAATAAATAGACATTTTAAAACACTCCATCTTAATCAAACATTGTCTCGTCTGTTATTGGCTATACTCATTCATTCATTCATTTTCTTTTCAGCTTAGTCCCTTTATTAATCTGGGGTCACCACAGCGGAATGAACCGCCAACTTATCCAGCATATGTTTTATGCAGCGGATGCCCTTCCAGCAGCAACACATCACTGGGAAACACACACATACACTACAGACAATTTTAGCTTACCCAATGTCACTACATATTATGGACTTGTGGGGGAAACTGGAGCACCCGGAGGAAACCCACGCTAACATGGGGTTAGAACATGCAAACTCCAAAAACACAGAAATGCTAACTGACCCAGCCGAGGCTTGAACCAGAGACCTTCTTGCTGTGAGGCAATTGTGCTACCTACTGCGTAACCATGCTGCCCTGCCTATACTCAAATAACAAAATAACACGTTATTTCCTTCCCCCTTTTTCTGGCATCTCTTGCTTGGCTTCTTTTTTCCTCTCTTCTTCTTCTCAGCTTCCACTGAGGACGCTGATGGTGAGTGGCTGATGGAATCCCATAGGTCTTGCTGCTCTGCATTTAATATAAAAAATATATACAGACATAAAGGCTTTTAGTAAGCTATACGTCTTTCTTTTGCTGTTAAATGTGTGTGTGTTGGTTGTCCAACAATTCCACACACTAAACATTTACAGATACCATATGGACACTATACAATACTATCAAGCAAAACTACTATCATCAGATCATATGGGAGATTGTGATCATTTCTAGTGATGATAATTAAAGCACAGAGGAGAAAAGTTTAAATATACGTGCAGGCATTATAGACTTTGAAGTAAAGATTGTTTGCAGTTCAGTATATATTTAAATTCTGTGTTACTTAGTAGATAGAAAGTAAATTTAACGTTTGGGTGAACTACCCCTAAGGTTAGTTTTTGATTAAGTGCATGTCTTAGCCCATCATTAGTCCTTAATAAAGTAATAGATTACATAATATGGTTGATGATGTACTGTTATGGACCCTTTTCACATTTCCGAGTTTCTCAACAGCGAGCGCAGTGAATGGGACAGTACAACACATTTTTTTACAATCGTTGCTCGAATAAAATAAAAACTTCACGATGTGTGTTATCTCGACATTTACAAAAAAAAAAAATAGTGTGTAACTGATGACGGCAGCAAGAAGAGAGACTAACATCTAATTTACTGTCCTGCCCATAGACACTGTTTCAAACACCTCGCATATGTAATTTTATGCAAACATTATCTAATACATACGTAAATACAAATAAATGTTATTTATAAAAAATCATATTAAAACTCAGGGATTTCAGATGCAGATGATCGTTAAACGCATCATAACAGTATGAAAAGGGTCCAATGGTTAAAAAAATAGGAAAACACATCAGATAGAAACAAAAACCTAAACAAACACTTCTATGAACATAATGTCATAAAAATACTTGTTTTATTTACCTCACGCTGCCGTCCTTGTACTGCCGTGAACAGGAAATTCTGGGAATGAACATGAAGTTGAATCGATTCGTCAACAGACCGATCAGTGTGACATCAAAGTATCGCAAGAACAGCAGACATCTGCGTATGCATTTGAATCCTTCTCGCGGTATTTTATCACTTCAGGCACACGCCTACAGATTCGTTGATTCAAACGAGTCGTGAGTCAAGGAGCCTCTAAAGATCCGAATCAAACTGCAGTGCCACGAGGTTTTGCTCAGACTTTTGGGACGTTTGGAATTGCTCCGTTTCGTCACATGTGAGTAAATCGTTGTTAGTAAATGGAGGCCACTGTTAAGATTAGAAATTGTGCATTAACCAGATTACATTTATTTTATTTTATTTGTTTTAGCTTAACGTTACGCTACGTACGTTAACGTTAGTTCATGCCCGAACCTAATCAGCCAGCAGCGAATATTTACCAATGTTTACTGTCGTTTACATTGTTTTTTTGCACATCTTAGAGATGTTGCCAAAGTTCTTTTGGATTTAGTTTGTCTCCGTTTCTTTATGTCATTCCAGACAGACTGGATGATGATCAGATCAGATCTCTGTGTGTGGAGCACTGGCTGTTGTCTGACTCAGTGTGCAGACAATAATCTCACTGTATACGTTAATTACAGCTAATGACAAAAATAATGTTTGGAAATGTAAATTTCCTTGAAATTACTACTAAGACTTTTGCACAGTAGCCTACTGTATATTTAAACCTTTTCCTCAGCACTTTAATTATTATCACTATAAATGATCACAATCTCCCATATGGTCTGATGATAGTAGTTGTGTTTGATAGTAATGTATATCATTTCTGATGATGTTTTGTTTGATAATAATGTATAGTGTCCATATGATATCTGTAAATGTTTAGTGTTGGACAACCAACACACATTTTAAACAGCAAAAGAAAGACGTATAGCTTACTAAAAGCCTTTATGTCTGTATATATTTTTTATATTAAATGCAGAGCAGCAAGACCCATGGGATTCCATCAGCCACTCACCATCAGTGTCCTCAGTAAAAGCTGAGGAGAAGAAGAGAGGAAAAAAGAAGCCAAGCAAGAGATGCCAGAAAAAGGAGGAAGGAAATAATGTATTTTGTTGTTTAAGTATAGGCATGGCAGCATGGTGGTGGGTAGAACAATCGCCTCACAGCAAGAAGGTCGCTGGTTCGAGCCTCGGCTGGGTCAGTTGGCATTTCTGTGTGGAGTTTGCATGTTCTCCCTGTGTTAACGTGGGTTTCCTCTGGGTGTTCCGGTTTCCCCAAGTCCAAAAACATGTGACATTGGGTAAGCTAAAATTGTCCGTAGTGCATGTGTGTGAATGAGTATGTATGTTTCCCAGTCATGGGTTGCTGCTGGAAGGGCATCTGCTGCGTAAAACATATGCTGGATAAGTTGGCGGTTCATTCCGCTGTGGTGACCCCAGATTAATAAAGGGACTAAGCTGAAAAGAAAATGAATGAATGAATGAGTATAGCCAATAACAGACGAGACAATGTTTGATTAAGATGAAGTGTTTTAAAATGTCTATTTATTAAATAAAGGTTACAAAGTAAAGAAATATATTGTGTGTTTGTATATTTGTTTCACTATCTTCAAGATTTTACCCTGTAAACTACAGTGAACAAGAGGGGAACAAATGCTCTATTTACCCTTTAAGTACAGGGAACAAGGAGGGAACAAAGCTTCACTTTAATTTACAACCCTCAAATGCTGTATGTACTGTGTAAGTACAGGGAACAAGGGGGGAACAAGGAGGGAACAATGCTTCACTTTAATTTACAACCCTCAAATGCTGTATGTACCGTGTAAGTACAGGGAACAAGGGGGGAACAAGGAGGGAACAAAGCTTCACTTTAATTTACAACCCTCAAATGCTGTATGTACCGTGTAAGTACAGGGAACAAGGAGGGAACAAAGCTTCACTTTAATTTACAACCCTCAAATGCTGTATGTACCGTGTAAGTACAGGGAACAAGGAGGGAACAATGCTTCACTTTAATTTACAACGCTCAAATGCTGTATGTACTGTGTAAGTACAGGGAACAAGGGGGGAACAAGGAGGGAACAAAGCTTCACTTTAATTTACAACCCTCAAATGCTGTATGTACCGTGTAAGTACAGGGAACAAGGAGGGAACAATGCTTCACTTTAATTTACAACCCTCAAATGCTGTATTTACCCTTTAGGTACAGGGAACAAGGGGGGAACAAATACTGTATTTACCCTTTAACTACAGGGAACAAGGAGGGAAGAAGCTAAAGTTCAACGCACTAGTGTTTACTTGAACACTAAGAACAGAGAAAACTACAGCAGCAGTTTTAATTGATTGAAGACCAAATTACAACATTTTTCTGTAAAACATCAGCTATACATTCACTGAAATGCAACAGTTGGTGCCCCCCCCCCCCCCCCCCACCCCTTTTTTTTTTTTTTGCAAACAGCAGTAAAGATGCTAGCCTGTTTTAATCCGCATTGAACCCTCACGGTAGGTCTATATCATGCAAAGTTATTTATTGATAGTGATGTTGAGACATTGCTGGCAGTGGTGAGATCGACGAGTGAACATTAATAAGGTAAGTTGTGTATGTAAATATGTTTTTATATTGAATTGCAGATTCAAAATACATACAGTATACAATAAGGTTTCATTATTTCACAGGTTGTAAACATTTTATTCATTAAACACCCCATATAAAACCCTGAATAAGGGTACTATTATTAATGTACTTATGCAGGTGCATGTATTTGCAGGTTGCATTAGGTTGTCACCACCCTTGCATCATTCTTTACATGTATACAATACTTAAAGAAAAGTACATCGTAAATTCAATATACTTACGACGTTCTTTGCGTGTTGAATATCATATTGTTACCCCCTTATTACCCAAACATTATGGTTTGTTCCTTTGCAATTTATAGAAAAGTACACCGTAAATTCAATATACTTACGCTGTACTTTTCGTGTTGAATATCTGGTTGTTACCCCCTTATTACCAAAGCATATACAGTTTGTTTCCTTATACCTACACATACGTTCATTATACTTATACTATACATACCGAAAAGTACACCGTTATTTCACTGTACTTGCGCGGTTCTTTACGTGTTGAATATCTGGTTTTACCCCCCTTATTATCCAAGTATTACAGTTTGTTCCCTTATACCTACACATAGGTTCATTATACTTATACTATACGTACAGAAAAGTACAACCGTTATTTCACTGTACTTACGCGGTACTTTGCAGAAAAGTACACCGTTATTTCACTGTACTTACGCGGTACTTTGCGGGTTGTAAAAGAAAGCGTTACCAAAAAAAAAAATATATATATATATATATATATATATGATTCCGAGCCTCGGAATCATCAAGTTCAAAAAATAAATAAACATTGTGTTTGTCAAAACTATTAATTTTTCTTTTATTCCAAAAGTCTGAATAGTGAAGATCATGTTCCATTAAGACATTTGTAAATACATCAACAGTAAATTGTCAAAATCTAATTTCTGATTATTAACATGCATTGTTAAAACACATAATTTAGACAGTTTTAATGAAGATTTTCTTGATATTTACACTGTTAACAATTTCCTATAGAATCTACAGCAACTTTATTAAATTCATGTTTATATCTATAGCGATTTTATAATGTAGATCATGTCAAAGCAGCTTAACATAGAAGTTCTATTATATAGAAACTGTGTCAGTCCAGTTTTCAGAGTTGAAGTTCAGTTTAGTGTGGTTTAAGGGTGCTTTCACACTAGCACTTTTGGTCCGCACCTGGCTTCGTTTGACGTCATAGTACGGTACATTTAGCTAGTGTGAACGTGTCTTCTGAACTCAGGTGCGTACCCGTGAACCGTACCCGAGTCAACCTGAAAGAGGTGGTCTGGGGTACGATTCATGCAAACTCTGGTACAGTTGACTTCTGATATGAATGCAATCGCACCAATTAACGGAAGTGAACCGCCAACTGTACAACAAACTATCATTTTCATAACGTTCGTGTGTGTGTGTGTGTGTGTGTGTGCGTGCGTGCGTGCGTGCGTGCGTGCGTGCGTGCATGTGTGTGTGTGTCACGTATTGTACCTTGGAGACAAGCGGGACTGAGCCAGGGCAAACACAGTGATACATGGTGTCTGCTTGTGTCCTCCAAAACAGCTTCTGCAGACACTGTGTGATGTTCTGAATGTTTATAATATTTTGCGGCAGATGGACAACGAGTCCAAAACTAAAAGATTCAGCAAAGCAAATCGGCCGGGATGTGCGGAAGTCTTTCCATTTTGGCGTTTTGCTTTCGTGACTGTCACCTAGCAACAGCCAAATAATGGAAGTGAACGGCCAACTGCAACAACAACAACAAACTATTGCTTTCATAACATTCATTTGTGTGTGTGTTGTGTGTGTGTGTGTGTTGTTGTGTGTGTGTGTGTTGTGTTGTGCTGTGTGTGTGTGTCACGTATCATACCTTGGTGACAAGCGGGACTGAGCCATGCCAACACAGTGATAATTTCTACTTGTCTGCTCCAAAACTTCTGCAAACACTGTGTGATGTTCTGAACGTGAATGTGTGAATGTGCGGACGTCTTTCCATTTCAGCGATTTGCTTTCGTCACTGTCACCTAGCAACTGCCATAAACAAAACAGCAGCTCGATGACGCAAGCGTACCGGGGTTTAGAAGGAAAGAGACAGTGTGAACACAACCAACCGAGAATGTGGCAAGGGCGGGACAATCGATCTTGGGTACGGTCCAGGCAATTGAACCAGTGTGAAAGCACCCTGGGTTTCACTGCTGAAAGTCCAAACACTGAAGAGCAAATCCATCGAAGTAAACCACAAGTCCCAACCAAGCAAGCCAGTGCCGCAGTGGCGAGGAGCAACTTCATCAATTGACGAAAGTGAAGTGAAAAAAAACTCAAGAGAAACCAGGCTCATTGGGCATGACCATTTCTCCTCTGCCAAACTTCTTGTGCAGAGCTGCAGTCGAGGCGCCGGAGGCTGGAGAAGCTGGACGTCCATCGTGGAAAGCTTCAAGTGTGAGTAGATCACCGGCGGGTGTTCAGGCTGCCCCACAGATCATGCAAGACTTCAGGAATCAGTCTTATTCTCTTCAGTCCTCCATGACTGACACAGCATCTGCTCAGGATACGGCCTGGTCCAGGATTATGAATACCTTGGCATAATTTTTTTCACAGGTCCTGGATCACATCAATGGTGCTGCACAATAGAAGCCGTTTGCCAGTAACTTACTGTAAATCAATTACACCAAAATACTGTATTTACATTTACAGCACCCTTTATCTTGCTATATATGTATTTACAGAATTGTATGTAGATCTTTACTGTAAAATATACAGTAACTACTGCATAAATGTCCTACAGTAAAATACAGTTCATATTACATTTAAATATGGTGCAATTTTACAAAAATCGTTAACTGTGTAGATTTTTGAACTCTTAGATTCCAGATTTTCAATAGTCAAATACTGTTCAATCCTAACAAATCATGCATTATTTATACAGTTTCAAATAATGTATAAATCTCAATTAAAATAAAGAAATAAATTTATGACTTATGTTTTGTGGCCCAGGGTCATTTAAATATAAAGTAAATATGTTTTATTAATATAGCCACAAAATCAGTCTGCATGAACTGGAGTTGCTGAGACTTTCATTTCAGTATGTTGCTAAACTCCAACTAAAACAGAATATTGAGTAAGAGGCGGGGCTTTCTTTTTACTCATCATTCCATCAAAGCAAACTAACAGTAAAGGGTCATGGTTAAGAATATTGTGGCTGAAGCCGTCAAACTGACGTCAAGAAAAAACGACCATCACTCCAAAACGCGGACGTAAAAGATCAGAGTTTGATTGAAGATTACCAAAACAAACATCTTTTTTTTCAGTGGATTAACTTGCATGGATTAATTGTTCACCAAAAAATAACAATGTGCACTTCCAAACTAAATATGGTAGATACTGATTTCACACATATTTTAAATCCAATGCCAAGAGGTTGCATTTGAGCTCGTAAATTAAGGAGTAAACTCAGATTTGTCACACTTGTAATCAGATCACAATTCCAGAAACACATCCGGTATCATTCTAAACCACATTCTAGATTTCTTCACATCCTACAAGAACCATCGAGCCACAAGTTGAGCAGCCCGCAATCTCTGCTGAACTGTCTATTAACTATTAATGGGAGTAACAACTGTCACTGAAATCACTGAAACAAGAGCCACTCCTCTTCGCTAATCACGTTGAAGATGTCAGTAAGAGTCTACGTCGAGGGTCAGAGGTTAGATATGCCATTCGCTCCAGCAGATATGGAGCAATTATGAGCACCTGCTTTAACCTAGTGACCCGCTTAGGCTCAACGGACAGCTGGGATATATTGGGAATAAGTCAAAGCCATCATTTCTGTAAGCAGAAGAAAATGATGGAGCATAATTGACATGGAAACACCCCGAATGCCTCCGGCGCAACCCTGGAGAAGGTTCTGACTGGGACCCAATGGCGTGAGAGAAGAAACCGAGGCCTAGCCAGACACCAAAGGCCAGCCCAATCTATTTCAATCAAAGGGATGCTTCACTTTTTATTACTTTTTCAATTCTCTCATTCCGATCAGCCTGGCCCAGATAACAGTACTATTAGCCCCTTAGATCAATGTGTTTTTATTTTCCCTGCCCCTTCTTCCCCCTAATGCAACCCCCTCCCTCGACCCGTATTGGGTATCGGAAAACCAAATTACTTTATCTCTTCTCCCTTGGGAAGCCTGCCAAGGAAAAGTTGATTTGCAGCTACACATGGTACTCCTTATCCTCTCATCTTCACCACCCTCTTTCTCGTTCTCCTGTTCCTTCTCTCTCTCTCTCTCTCTCGTTTCATCTCTTTTTTGGAGCCAATCAAACTGCAATGAAAAAGGAGGAGGGAAAAGATGAAGAAAAATAATTACAGCTCTAGCTGATGAGAGCAAGTGGAATCCCCGCAGTTTAAGAGGGGGATCGCGAGTGAATGTGGACTCGGTGCCCCCAACCAGCACCGCTTCACTTTATCTTCCAGAATTACAGCCATTTATCAGTCTGCGCAGAAACTGTCAGCCCATTACATGCGCTTCATTCAGGCGGAGGGGGCGTCCCGTCAGTAGCGCTTCTAATGGATGCAGCAGCGGCCATGACTGAGGGTCACGGAGGACGTTCATTAGAAAACTGTAACTTGGCTAATCGCAGCTCACTTAACACCACACCTCACGGATGAGTGCCCGCCAATGACACAAAAAGGGCTCCATTGTGTGGTCCAGTTTAGGTAAACAGTGCTAATGCGCAGCCAGGAGAATGGATGACCGGAGACACAGGCACTTCGGTAGACAATTGCGAGCGCTAATTCCTGCATCACGGCTATTATTCTACGAGTTTAGTCAGGATCCCTCATCATAATAGAGGAAAACAAGGTCTCTCTTGTAGCCCAGTTTTACATGGTTATCTCTGTCGGTTGTTGTGAGAAGAACTTGTAGGAGTGTACAGTAGCAGAGTATTGGAGTTAAACATGATCAGGCAGGTTTAATGAGAGTTCTGGCAAGACTTTACAGTTTTACCATCCTTTATTCTAGAAAAGGCTTGGTTTACACTGCAGGGTTAATCATTATTTTTCTTAAACTATAATGGGGATTTAAGTGACTGAACGTAGTGCGGCTGTTTGTGTCAAATGAGCTGGCCTAGGTATGTGATTTTTAAACACAACCATCTTTAAAGTTTACAGAGAATAAACACTGATCATCTCTGAAGACACAACACATCAAATCATGAAGCAGAAGAGTTCCAGTAGCAGAAGAAGAAGAGCACACCAGTGACAATTCTGTCAGCTAACAACAGCAAACTGGAGATACAATTAACACAGGCTCAACAACACTGAACAACTGTAGATAAGAAAAAAAGTTTGATGAATTTTGATCAGTGTTAATTGTGTTATTGGAAATAAGGGCGGACAATGTTTGTTGCCTACAGCTTGACACAAACAGGAACTTAGCATCCTTTGCACTAGTAAAATGACTGACAATTTGAATGTGCACACTCTGCATGATCTGCTCATTTAAAGTTGCAGTAGGTGATTTGCGTAAATGCTTACCGGTTAGCATAATATCTTTCAAATACAGTCTCTCCCTGTCGTCCAAAGCCATGCCTGCTGAAATCGGGAAAACGCACATTAAAGATTATAGAGACCAACTAGATCATGTCATTCGCCAGTTAGAAAACTTTACAGTATTTATAATACTACTGTAAAATTCCCAACAAAAAACTGTATGATATCTAGCACATTTTCAGTTATGTAGTTAGCAAGCAAAACTTGCCATCACTCACTCATCAGTCTCACTCTCTCACACGCTTTGTCCTAAAGCGACTACTGTATGCTTAGTGGTTGGCCGGCGGGTGCAAGAATTACACTTACTACTAAGCCATACTTACATGCTATTTCAGACCAAATATTCAGAGTAGCGTGGTGAACAAAATAGGGAGCGTGTCACAGGTTGTCATTGTTCAAAAACCAATATGAAGATAAAAGTGGCGACGCAGTGGCGCAGTAGGTAGTGCTGTCGCCTCACAGCAAGAAGGTCACTGGTTTGAGCCTCGGCTGGTTCAGTTGGCATTTCTGTGTGGAGTTTGTATGTTCTTCCTGCGTTCGCGTGGGTTTTCTCCGGGTGCTCCGGTTTCCCCCACAGTCCAAAGACATGAGGTACAGGTGAATTGGGTAGGCAATATTGTCTGTAGTGTATGAATGTGTATGAATGTTTCCCAGAGATGGGTTGCAGCTGGAAGGGCATCCGCTGCGTAAAACATGTGCTGGATAAGTTGGCAGTTCATTCCGCTGTGGCGACCCCGGATTAGTAAAGGGACTAAGCCAAAAAGAAAATGCATGAATGAAGATAAAACAACTACACCTCAGTAATGCAGGCTTGGTGGAATACTGCTATTTACTTATGCTTTGTTGTTAAACTAAATAAAAATCTACATTATCGATGCTGTAAAAGGTCCCTTATAAAGCTGAAAATAGTCACATCAATCGTTTGCCGGAAGATTTCAGTAGATGAACAACACTTCTATGCATATAACCCATTTGTAAATCAACATAACATTACCTGTCTAAAAGAATACTTCAGCCATGGTGTCAACTTTCCTCCAGCATGCAAAAGTAACTCTAATATTTATTCAGGATTTTAAAAACGTTACTTTAATCATTACTATTGGAATCTGAAGAGACTTTTAATCAGAGATGTATAAAGTACTAGAGACCCAGACTTAAGTAAAAGTACAAGTCCTCTATCAAAAAATGACTTGAGTAGAAGTTCAAGTGCTCTTTAAGCACAATACTTAGGTGGAAGTACTAAAGTATTCAACATTTTTTTACTTAAGTATTGCAAGTAGTTTATTTAAAAATTTACTACTCAAGTACTGAAAGTAAAAGTAAAAGTATTGCGTTATGTAGTTATTTTTAAAAAAGCAGTCAAAAGACATATTGTTTTGTTTATTTTAAATATCTTTTTGAGCCACATGATTAAGCAGAACAAAAAGAACCATGGTTTACGATTTATATATATATGATGGGTCAAAAACACCATTCAGCGTGACAGCCTTTATGATAGACAGTTAACGTTATGTGAACATTGCAGCATGATATGAACCGCGGGTAGCTAACGATAGTTAACTTATCTAGCTGTTATGGATAGCTCAAACTGCTGTTTGTGTATTATATTATCTTTAACTTGACATGTTTCTTCAAATCCGATGGTAGAGTATGCACTTCATTCTATATGAACTGTCTTTCACTCCGACAAATGCAAACATTGGCTCTAAATAGGGTCACGGGTGGTCTTTTTCTCATCACCACGAACGGTTGAAAGTGAAGGAGTTGAAGGTGGAATTTCTGGGTTTTCCATGTCTAAACAAACTAAAGTGCTCTCAATGCAGGCAGGCAGCACTGTCTTCTTTGATCGTCTGATCAATAAATGATTGATTTGTAACATTTTTATAATTGTAACGAGTAACTATGCAACACATAAAAAATCTACTGGAGTAAAAGTATTAAGCTCATCGAAAATATGTACCGAAGTAAAAGTAGAAGTAGGAGAAAAAACAATACTCCAGTAGAGTACAGATACAACCTTTTAGACCTTAAGTACAGTAGTGAAGTAGTTCTACTTCGTTACTATACATCTCTGCTTTTAACCAGTACAATAAAAAATGTTTCTGAAGACAATCACCTACTGCACCTTATGAATGAACAGTGCATTATTGTTGACGGAACAGATGAGAATAAATGTAGTCAAAAGATAAAAAATTAACCATAATTCATTTTTATTATAATCTGCTTTATTATAATCTGTCAAGTTTCTGTTTGTGTCTATCCATTTTGTTTGACAAAGTTAACACTGATTTCAGTTTCTGCTGCAAAATTTGCATGGTAGGATCAAATTTGGTTTAAACAACATCAAAGCACTGATCCATCCTACCTTGTCTCAGCAGTTCAGACTTCTGGAGGTGAAATACTGTGGAGGATATTTTATTTGCATGCTTTGGCTCCCTTTGTACAAATTGAGTATTGTTTAAAAACCACAGCCCACCTGAGTATATTGCTGACCATGTCCATCATTACATTTCATGTTCCGGCAGCGTAACATCCCACACTCTCTGACATACAAAAGCTGTCACTGTGGCAGTACCTTTTCAAAAGATTTACTTGAAGGTACATACTTTAAGTACTTAAAATGTACTATTGTGTTCCCCATGGAACCTTAAAGGTCTCGTGAAATGCTGTGAAATGTTCATTTCTTCGATGTTTGAAGTAATCCCACCCAAAACATGGGACATAGTGTAGCTCCTCCCCTTTTTACAAAACAACCAATAGGTTTTGTTTTATCACCTCTATTAGTGGTTGAGCTCAAGCGCATCAAATGTGAAGCTTATTGAAGAGGGCAGGGCATGTCAGATACTAGAGACCATTTGATTGGTCACAATTTGATGAGAAACTGAAGTATGCGTTGATGTGAATAAAATCCATTTAGTCTATCCATCCAAACCACCAGCTTTACATGTTTTTAGCAATTTTATATCATCTAAATGCAAATTTTATAACTGATTTGGTCTGCACTAGCTTCTAGATACCCTAAAAACTAACAATACTGATACTAACATCTAAAACAAACATCTAAAAAAAAACTTTATTTTAATTTCATGGGACTTCTAAGGTACCCATATGGACCTGTTAGTTAACACATGTACCAATTGAAGATCTCAATCCAACAGAGCACTTTTGCCGTGCAGAGGAACAAGGGATTTGGACAAGCATGTCCAACCAGAGTATGTTCCCAATAGAGGAATTACCAACCTACGTCACACATGACGTCACACAGGTTCCTGGTTGCAAAAAGAGACCGGTTGCAATAGAAAACATGGCGTGTTGTGTAGTAGGATGCCAACTTCGCTGAATCGAGTGACAACCTAATTAGAAATGCTCGACTCTGCAGTTCTCATTTCATATCAGGTAAGTTCACGCTATGCTGAATCATACACATAACTCATTTTTGATTGCATCAATGATTTCAGCAAAAACAATTAAATATAGTTAATTAAACTGCGGCGACGCAGTGGCGCAGTAGGTAGTGCTGTCGCCTCACAGCAAGAAGGTCGCTGGTTCGAGCCTCGACTGGGTCAGTTGGCGTTTCTGTGTGGAGTTGCATGTTCTCCCTGGGCTCGTGTGGGTTTGCTCCAGGTGCTCCGGTTTCCCCACAGTCCAAATACATGCAGAACAGGTGAATTGGGTAGGCTAAATTGTCCGTAGTGTATGAGTGTGAATGAGTGTGTTTGGATGTTTCCCAGGGATGGGTTGCAGCTGGAAGGGCATCCGCTGCGTGGAACATGTGCTGGATAAGTTGGCAGTTCTTTCCGCTGTGGCGACCCCGGATTAGTAAAGGGACTAAGCCAAAAAGAAAATGAATGAATAAATAATTAAACTGCGGACACAATGCTAAGAATGAAACGTAAAAGTGTAAGTTCACATACCCGAGCATACAGGTGCAGTTCGCTGTCAGAATGTAGTTGTTTTGCATGTTGATGATTATCCAGGCCTTGTACAGTTCCGTCTACTTTCCTTGTCTTTGGCTAGGCAGAACCTCGGTTTTTAGCACTACAAAGTTTTGAATCTGGTATCATGGAACATTATTTCTTTACATGACCGCACAGAACAAGACAGTTGGCATCCAAAGACTTGTAGGCCTTTAACTTCTCTCTTGTAAAAAACACTTAAAGTTTCAATGAGATGGTTGTATATTTCGGGCTATATGCTTGGCTATTTCGTCCAATATCCATTGGGAGGGTGCTATCGCAAATGGACCTGTCAGACAAATGCCACTCACTTTAACGTTAATTTTGCCGATAACTGTGCTTATCACTGGTGACAAGCTGTTTATATACGCTGAAAGCAGTATGTAAATAATATATATATATAATATGTAATCAATATAACTTATTTCTAACAACAACAAACTCTGTACCGCATCGATATCATTCCCTCGCTGTAAATGCTAGCGCTCCCGTTTTTTTCTGCAACCTCGCTGCGTGCGCATCCTGATTGTTTACAAACATGGTAATTCGTCTATAGAAAAGGAGCATAGGTAATCAGCTTTTATATTTAACATAAGGAGGTAGAGCTCTGAAAAACTGTACTTACAGTATGCTACATTTTACCTATTTTGTATGTATCTTCTTTCTTCTAAAGCTTAGAGTATACAGCCACTTATTAGGCAGCATTTGATAAATTGATAGAGAGGATTGATTCATTGGCTATGCAGAGAGCTTGTCTGCTTATCTCCATTTGTGTTTGGATCAGAAATCATTTGGCTTGGCAACACTAAATGGAGTAATATGGATCCACCTGCTCCATTAAATTAGCTCTTCCCTCCCTCCAGGTGAGCGGCACTGTCAATACACCTGTATATTATCAATGCAGACCCTCACCTCAGCCCGACTAAATAGTGTTTGACTTCTCCACTTTAACCGCTGTAATTGAGTTCATTTTGAAGCTAACCTTTTGGTTAGAAGAACCGTGCACCTCATTTGCAAGTATTGATTGCGTCACAGCTGCTAAACAGCTACCATATCTCAACTTGGTCTTCTTTAAAGCATCTCCATATCTCTAAGGGCCACAAAGGCCTTTCCATGATCTCTATAATCTGCATTAGCAAACATTTGGATAATGTTATTCAGAATGATCTCCATTATTCACACTGGGGAAAATTTAGGTTGATGCAATAATCATTCCACAAAAAGACACATCTCATAAAAAATTTATTAGTTATGCTGCATTTCATTCAACTCAGAAAGTCAGAATGCACAACTTTCTTCTCAGTAAAGAGTAATCAAATGGCACTTGGAAATAATTGTGGTGGTCCACAGTTCCGATGTTGCAAAGATGACAAAGTAAATGTTAAACAGTCATTCACTCATTTCTTCTGATTTTCCGGGGCCGGGTGTAGGGGGCAGCAGTCTTAAGAGAGAACCCCAGACTTCCCTCTCCACAGACACTTCCTCCAGCTCCTCCAGGGAATCCCGAGGCGTACCCAGGACAGCCAATAGACTTAGGTCGTCTAGCGTGCCCTGGGTCTTCCCCGAGGCCTCCTCCTGGTGGGACATACCTGGAAAACCTCCCTAGGTAGGCATCCAGGAGACATCAGAAACAGATGCCCGAGCCACCTCAGCTGACTTCTCTCGATGTGGAGGAGCAGCAGCTCTACTCCGAGCTCCTCTCGGGTGACAGAGCTCCTCACCCTTTCTATAAAAGTGCGCCCTTCCACCCCGCGAAAGAACTAATTTCGACCGCTTGTATCCGAGATCTTGTCCTTTCAGTCATGACGCAAATGTTAAACAATCACTTTTAAACATCTAAAATGCCTCAGTGGGTATAAATTCAAACATTACATTATAAAACCTAAGCCCATGGAAAATGTGTCTCTTATTTCCGTTTTCAAAATTCCTAAACATTCAAGTCTCTTTTATTCCATTTGAAGTATAATATAATATTGGGCAGATTGTTGATAAGATGGTTAATTCTAGCTCAATACTAATTATAACCTCAAAACATTTAACCAAATGCATGATTTGTAAACTAAAACATTTTGTCATTTACGTCACATCATCAGGCCCACTGAATGATCTGAAATGTTGCCATAACAATATTATGTCCCTGAAAATTATATCATATGGTTGGTGCATTATGCATGTTGACATATTCCAACCAATTTCCAGTCTTTTCCATAGTCAGGTACCACATATTTAGATTTTTACCTTTCTACTGCATATTCAGGAAAGTTTATTGAAAGCCCATTTCCCAGCTGTGAAGAACTCCTTTAATAAAACTTATCTGGCAAATGAGCATGTTTTAAAGGTAAATAATCCTCTCTGCACCTGCAGAACATTGTTACATAGCTTTATTTTTCATCCACAATTCAGGTTTTTAAGGAGATTTTTTTCTATAATAGTGGTACATTCATTTATTCATTTTCTTTCAGCTTAGTCCCTTTATTAATCCAGGGTCGCCACAGCGGAATGGACCGCCAACTTATCCAGCACATGGATGGCCTTCCAGCTGCAACCCATCTCTGGAAAACATCCATACACACTCATTCACACTCAAACACTATGGACAATTTAGCCTACCCAATTCACCTGTACCACATGTCTTTGGACTGTGGGGGAAACCGGAGCACCCGGAGGAAACCCACGCGAACGCAGGGAGAACATGCAAACTCCACACAGAAATGCCAACTGACCCAGCTGTGGCTCGAACCAGCAACCTTCTTGCTGTGAGGTGACAGCACTACCTACTTCGCCACTGCGTTGCCTAATAGTGGTACAGTATGTCCATTTGTCTCTATATAGCCTATACATCATCTGCTGAGCATAAGCAATTGAACAGAAGGCAGAGATATTATGTAATAAATAACTAAACTAAAAGCACCACTACTCAATGTCATAGCATGCCCACACTGTAAAAACAATCATTTAAAATCTGCTGATTTTGTTTTTAGTGAGGAGGTAAAGGGATAGTTCACCCAAAATAAAAAATTGACTCATCATTATTTACTGACATTTAAGTGGTTATAATTTTATCAGTTTCTTTATTATGTTAAACACAAGGCATATTTTGTGAATCTGAATACCTGCTGACATCCATAGTAGCAAACTACTTTGGAAGTCAATGGTTACAAGTTTTCAGATTTCATCAAAATATCTTTATTTGTGATCAAACAGTATAAAAAAAACAAAAAGCTTTGAAACAAATGAAGGGAAAGTAAATGATGACAGAATTTTCATTTTGGGGTGAACTGTCTCTTTAAACTTTAATTAACACATTAGCACCCCAGTGTTTAATTCATCTGAAACTACATAACTGTTCTGTTCGTAAAGTGTCCATTTTCATAAAGTAAATTGAGTAACATTCTCAGCAACTGAAGAAGTAATGTTCCTCACGCCAGTAATTGTCTAATGACTTTAGCATATGCTAAAACACTCTGTAAATCTTGTGTTTGAGAATAGTGGGTAGCTTAAAGAAAGGCAAAATATGACCTACAAATGAGATCTCCACAAAGAGCCCCTTAACAAGGACTTCAATTAGAGAAGGCCAATTTATCAGGCCCGGAATGATGAGCCAGAGGAACCAGCATGGCACAAAGCCCTGCTGAGACTGCAGTCTCATTATACCCCTCCAGCCGATGGGTTAAACCCAGCGCTCCACATCCAGCCCTCGCGCTCCTGCTAACAGACATACGCAGCGATCCGTTTCACAGGCCTCTTCAAACTTAGACTGGCTGATTATTCTAGGGATTTAGCAGAGCTCTGTAATGGTGGCAAACACACTTGACATTGGGCCTACATGTTTGGGTTGACCGTAGGCTTATTATGCTCATCCCGCAGGCTGGCTTTTCTACTATTCTGTCTCAATTTGATGCTGTCTGATTATTAACTTCACGACATGTTATTTAACAAAGCTCAAAGTGCCCTTTAAGGTGTTATAACTCTACTTTCTACTTAAAACCTTTCTTTTCCCAGGCACTGGTCCAGAAGCATATAACTACCGATGACAGATATGAATAACACACACACTCAATCAAATGAAGCAATAAGAGGCATCTGAGGTTGAAAAAACAATGAATGCTAATAAATACTGGATGCTGCAATTGATTTGTTCTTCTAAATTGTTTTGTTTGATTGCCTGGCTGTTTCTTTCCAATGAGAGCAGCGTAATAAGATGAGTTGTAACTTGTCCAGCGTCAGATTTGCTGACAAGGCTCATCTGCACGTTGTTCATGTATCAAATGCTTGACTACTCATCTGTTTGTGGATTTGTATTTCTGTGAAAATCAATAACTCGGAGTAATGGGTTACACTGTCTACACAAGAAGTTAGATATTGCAGGTCTTATGCCATGGCCTCTTGCTACTCAAGCTGCCATAAGGTCATAATGCTCAGTTAGTTTTTATATGGATTAAAAAGGTGTTCAATAGAGTTACTTATAACATACTTGACTTAAATACTTACATGTATTCAACAGTTCTGGATAAATCAATTCAGAGGGGTAAAGTAATTGTTTTGTTATGTAATACTAATATATTTAGCAGAATTATATTATTTTTATCAGAAGAAGATTACATTTATCAAGACAATTGCACATTTAAGAAACAATGACAATTGAGTGCAAAAAAAATAAATAAATAAAATAATAATAACAAATATATATATATACATAACACTCACCAGCCACCTCGCCTGCAGATTTGACGGCTGCGAATCTCCCATTCCACCACATCCCAAAGGTGCTCTATTGAATTGAGCTCTGGTGACTGTAGAGGCCATTTAAGTACAGTAAACTTATTGTCATGTTAAAGGAACCAGTCTGAGATGATTTGTGGTTTATCACATGGTGCGTTATCCTACCGGAAGCCATCAGAAGATGGGTACACTGTGGTCATAAAAAGATGGACATGGTCAGCAACAATACTTGGGTAGCCTGTGGCGTTGACACGACGCTCAATTAATACTAATGGGCCCAAAGTGTGCCAAGAAAATATCCCCCACCCATTACACACCACTATCACTATTGAACTGCAGCAGATCGTCTTGACCATGTCTACATGCCTAAATGCATTGAGTTGCTGCCATGTGATGGGCTGATTAGAAATTATTGACAAGAATTGTGTTTTTCTTAAGTAATGTTTTCTTAAGTGATCAATTTTTATTAAATCTAAAAGCAACTGACTCAAATGTAAAGAACTTCAATAGTTTTCTACTGTTTGTGCATTGAGATTTGTGAGAGTTTTATGTGCAGTAGTACTGAGTCAAGTAATTAAATTCCTTATTGAATTAAATTAAAATACTTATCTGACATAGTAATTAAAAATAGAAATTTAAATACAATTCAAATAATGTAATTAGCCATTAGTAATTAACTACTTTTTCATGTAACTTTCAAATTCATTCGAGAATTGCAGTACACTAGTTGTGCTGTATGTTTGCATCACTTAAAAAAAACTTTACACATTCACTTGATTCACTTAAAAGATTCGACTTACTGTAGGGAGGGTTATTCATTTGAAAACTAAACTACACTTGTGCTGAACATGTTTGATTCACAAAAAGTCAAGTCAAACTAATGTATACTGGTTGCACTCTACGTGTTTAATTCACTTAAAAGAACCGGTTCTGAGTCATTCATTTGGGGAGCGCATAACTTGGGTGCTCTGTCCATGTTTGATTCACTAAAATTCATGAAAAAGATCTCTCTTGTGTTTTTTAAGAAAAAAATATTTATATAATAAAACAATTATAACAAAAAAATAAATATCTTTTTTTGCTTTCTTAAATTTAGTTTGCATGCCTATCAGGTGCTTTTGTTGTTGTTGTTAATTTCATACTAAAATTCAGAACAGAAATCAAGAATTTAACAAGTTAGAAAATCCATCTAATCATGTTTCCCCTAAATTAAAACACACCAGCAATTTAAATAAACCAACCCAAGAACAAGAACTTTAAAAATGGTGGACATCTAGATGGTCTTGAGTGCTGCAACACCACCACTATATTATTGCAGGAAATTCTATACATCTGTTTTAGTTTGCTGTACTGTCTACATCACCCCAATGTCATTTGGTTTCCTGTGTTATCACAATATGTCACTGAATTCTCATACATTACAAAAGACACCTCCTTCAGTCCTTGGATAGAATGTCATGTTCGTTCACTTTGAAATGTATCTGAAACATACAAGCATTGCAGAAGGTGTCAAATAAGCAGACATGAACAAACACTGAAAGCGCCTGTGTGTGTTGGCATGTGTGATCTGTCCTGCAATCATGCTTTGCTCTGGCAGCCCATAAGACGCTCCACATATGGGTTTGGCAACTTAGCGCCATCTCTCCTCTGTTCAGAGACTGAATGCTAGCTACCTGTCTGCTGGTGCTAATTAGCCATCTCTTCCTTTCACCCGGATGCCTTCAGGAAGAATCACACATGTTCACAGAAAGGCTGAGGGAACAGCCAGGCGAATATGGCAGCTATACAAAGTAAAGGACTGCATTCATGCCAGTTGGTATGTTTGGGATGGCATGGATAAACAGTATTGTCAATTTATTATGAATTTAAGAGCTTTACTTTTAATTGTTATTTAACCGGTTCTGCGTTTTGTTTTCTTTTGTAATTGTGGGATAACCAGACGGATATTAGCAGTTGTGACGGCTCTTTAATCACTCCTGATGTAAACAAAAGCACAGGTTTTACAGTGTTGCTTCGCCCTTATTATATCTCTGTTAAAGGAAAGGTGCAATGCATTTAACATTCACATGCTTCAGTTAGACATAAATAAATCAAAACCTCAACTAATGTGAAACACTAGGGATGCACCGATACCGATACCATACCAGTATCGAATATCGGGTCGATACTTTGTTAAAATACTTGTACTCGTATTGGACATGAAAGGCCGATACCACGCACCGATACCACTGAACAGTAATTCACTATGGATGTGATTTGTTGTCCTACCTGACTGCTATTATATATTAATAGCTTAGTACTTTTAAACAATCCGTTTATAAAATACATTATTAACGAATCTATAGCCTAGGCTACTGAAGAATAAACCGAATATGAATATGATCCTTGCATAATGATCACAGCTAAGCACTCAAACAAGCTAGCACTCATTTTAGAGTCTAAATCTAAAGACTACAGGCTAAATAAAAGCGCATGAGTTTAAACATCAGTGCGGTAACTGCGCGCGTGTCATTTTACAGCTTCTGTAAATATCAGACAGTCTATACAGATCACACAATCTCAATAAACACCATGTAAATGAATAAATATTTCGATAAGTATCGTTAATGGACTATTAATAACGATATGATCTTGCTTGTGGTTAAATCGATACTGGCTTTGAGCTGTCACGCGCGCTTTCTCAGCAGCAGTTGACACGCATTGCGGCGCTATACACACAAGACAGACAGCAGCATACACTGACAAGAGGACAAGTGCTGAACTTCACGGTCCCGTATATTTTATTTGGTGGGGGGGTTGTGTTGATGTTGCGGATGAAAGTCAGTACGTTGGGGGCCCGTTTGCCGCCCTCGCTATTATACCGCCCGAGGTGGTTGCCTGTCCCTACGCGCCGGCCCTGGGTGCGCAGTATGACTATTGACCCGTACGTTTACACTGCATACACAGGCCTACAGCTCTGGTGTGGTATGAATTGCATGTTTTAAATGACAGCGAGGCATGCTATATTTAGTTTTTATTGTAAAATACATTATAACCCAGTACACTAAAATAGTATTTTTGAATGGCTTGCCTATTGGCAGCGCATATAACCATTAAGCTTAAATAGGCTAAGCATATTTTATTAATATTAAAACACATTAATACAAACTAGTCACCCTTTGATTTATTTTCGTTTCCGTATATTTTTATCAAACAAAAATGCAATGAATTGTTGATTTTGGATTTCATTTTTATTAGAATTAATAAATTATTAGGCTACACAAATTCTACATAACATCGGCTCTGATTGCGTCAGATATCCCACAGATAGATTTTTGGCTCAAGACATTTATGCCTACTAATTTCAGTGTTGTAAATGACAGATTTCGCTAAGGCTTCAGCTATTCTGTAAACTGGTACCAGCCTCCGTTTTGGGGCTTGACTTGTGCAGCGTCTCCGTATCAATGTCTGAATGACAGCGAGAGAGAGATGAGATCAGACCTCAGTTTCGATGTGTGGCCGCACGTCACAGTTACTTTACTGCAATTTTAAAATATTGGCTCATCTAATTAACTTTTCATTCGATTAAAAGCCAAAATATTGCCTGACATAAGCAACTTTCGGTTTTGGAAGAGAGAGGCTTCAGTGAAGACGCACACACACACACACGGGATACACTCTTGAGACCTATTCATTATTGATTTTTTAACATTAATAGCATAATAATTAAGTGCAAAAAAGAACAGCTGAATTTCAGAAAAAAAGAGATCACTGCAGTTGCCGCGATGGTTGCTTTGTTTTTTTGCAGTTGGCTTTGTCAGTGGCTCGGCATTGCGAAATCACTTTTGTTTTAGTAAAACAAGATTATTTATTAATAAACATTGTGAGATGATGATCGCGTGATTTTTAAAACGAGAGTATGCGTTTTCGTATTTATGGCTATTAACCGCAACCCACTTATAAACATCTAGTACTTTTTGATTACCTGACCGCCGATCAAAGGCAAGACTCTGAATATGAAAGAATCATGCATAACAGGGTTTTATGCGTCCCCAATATGCAACAACAGTGACTCTATAAGGTAACGTACACTGCACACACCTTGTGTAATGTGTGAAGTCGTGCACACATGTAAGGGCAAGGATAACTCATCTTTTAAATGTCCATGCTTAATTGTGAACAGATAAGGTCTGGGTTCGCAGGTTATCAACAATGTGTATATTTTTGGCTTGGAACAGCCTCCTGTTAAAGATGTTTGTGTTCATCCTTGCTACAGGTAAAAACAAAACAAAAAAAAACCGAACAAATAAACTTATTGAAACCAAATCTATGAATATCGTATCGGTACTCGGTATCGGCGAGTACACAAATTAAAATACTCGTACTCGTATCGGTTTGTAAAAAGTGGTATCGGTGCATCCCTAGAAAACACAAAAAGTAAGGTATATATGTGAAAAATAGAGGTACAAATATAATTTAAAGATGAAAACTAGCTTCAAAAGTGACTTTTAAGGAAAAGATTATCTAAGATTGATTAGAGCTTAGCAGACACCCACCTCTCCCATGTGCATCAGTGCAGAAAGAGAAGAGGCGGGTAAAACAGGAAATTAAAAAACTTAAGCTTCCTTAGAATTTAAAGGAGAAGAAGCACACAATGACAAACACCTCAGGTATGCTTAATAAACACGTCTGGTAAAACACACATTTTGTTAATTCTATAAAATAAAGTTAACTATAATTTGTATACCTGTTACATTTAGATACTTGCAATGCCATTAAACTCCTTTACGTTTTCTTTAAATTATATTTCATGAGCTCACACTTTATTGCTTGACGCTATTAGCAGGTTTGGCGTGACGGGAAAGAACCCAGAGCTCGGAGGATAATTGAGCCCAGGGCTCATGCCTGGTCAATGAGCATGTAATGGTGGTCTGAGATCAGGTTGCTCTCCCTGGTAAGTAAGGAAAAGAGGAGATGGGGTGGAAGGGGGGTTCTTCCAAAATGACAATAAGGTAGTAGGGAAAAATCTGTCAATTTATTGTAAGCTTGAATCAATCTGATTGGATTATTGCTGATTATGGATGAGAGGCCAGCCGCGATCAATCATATCATGTGCTTGTTTAGTTTGTAAAACGTCACTCTAAAAATTCCAATTCTGATGTTTAATACACTTAATTACTTTGTTAAAGGTGTCAAAGTGTGCATTGATTCAATATGTTAAATTGTTTTCTGATATCTACATAGTAGGTATATGGCTTAGGTAAGGGCAAAAACTCTCCGGCAATGGTTTTATATGATCACTTAAAACCACAGGATGTATGCCTAGAATAAAAAGCTCAGTTTTGACCATATTTGGAATGGCTGTGAATATTAATGAGCTCTCTCCGCAGCTCATGTCTCCTGAAAAATCACAGAGCTGAGTGATGTGACACAATGCATAAATGTGCGTTAAACACTTTCACAATATACACATTAAATTAACAAAAGACTGGTGATGCTGAAATAAATGTATAATATATCTTTCCTGATATCTGACAATGAGCTGTGATATAAGAGAAGTTATTCATGCCTGGCTGCATTACCTGAAGCTTGACCTTATTCTTGACATACGATTGGGCGCAACCATTGGAATTTTTTTGGCTCGAGACTTTCGGTCTCATTCATTTCCATTGATTAATAGGCATTCAAAACAGCTCGTTATGCTGCTTGATGCTGCAAACTGATATTTTATAATTATATTTTTCATCTTTTTATGAATATTCATGTACACAATTGTTTGTAGAGCAATTAGTTTGACCATTTTCTGCCATTTACAGGCAGAAAAGACCATCCCTTACTGACATACTGAGCTCATTTGTCCTATTTTGACTGCTATGCCTTAATAAATTGTAAAAATAATCCATCAAAGAAGGCTTTAACACAAAGCAGAGTCATGTGATGGCTGTCACTTTAGCATGACTGAGGAAAGTTGAATGTGCTGGCCAGTTTGTTATTTAAATTAATGATATTTAAATGTCAATAGGCTACAGTTTTTAATTTAAAACTTTAACAGAATCCTTTTTTTTTTAATAATAATGTAATAAACTTGTATTTTAAAAATAGTATTGTATTGTTCTCATATATCTTCATTCTAAATCTTTAGGAATGTTTTTGGTACATCAAAAAGACGTGGTTATGATGACCATCCAACAAACTAATCCAGTGCTTAAATGTCACTAAAATGCAACCTATTTAAACCTCATATTTAAATAGAAAATGAGTTGAATAACAGGCTGGCTATGGCCTGGTTTATTATTCCTAGTTATTTATCCCATAGGCAACTGAATCTAAACAATTGCAAAAATGAGTGCACTTCTGCATTGCAGAATAAGGTCAAAATTCCGTTGTTTTCAAAATAAGAGTCCCACACACATAGTAAGTAAAATACAAGTTTAGAGAAAATGTGAAATAAGAAAAAAATTGTTGTAATCTCATTGGGGAATGTTGTAGCCAATCAAATGTTGCCTGGGGCCCGTGTTTTATCGTCGAGTCTATGTTTTGTTCCAATTGGCCTGTTATCACTTTAATTTTGCACTCACGGATTTACATGAGAACAAGGAAACAATGATGTTTGAGGCTCACGTTATGTCATTTACATGTACTGAACTCTTTATTATTCAGCTAGGTATATTCAGATTTCTAAGGCACTTTTAATTGTGAAATGACTGAGAGCACATTGTTACACTTTTTTTTTTTCAATGTGAAATCTAAAAACACACTGCCTTGAATTCTTCTTCGTGGAATTCTTTATCACAGAGCAGCTAAATTTGATAGGACTTAGGGCTATGATCAATAATGCACAGACATACAGAATAATGTCTGAGAATAGCAGCTTGTATTTGCTTCTGTTCCGTCTACAAGAACAGATTCTTGACTCAATGCTGTCAGATAAAATGTTCAGAATTGATTCAACAGAAAAGCCTTTCAAAGAATGCTTCAGTGAGTAGAGTCTGAAAAGTTTAGTCATGCTATGGTTGGGAGTTAATAGAATGCCTTTTTCTGGGTGAATGTACTCGATGACCCCGCGCTCAAGCACAGAGCTCTGCCCACTCTTCAAGAGATCTGAAAAAAGAAGAGTGAAACTTTGGAAGCTGAAGATGATGCTAAGACAAGGCTAAACTCAGCCATGCCTTTTGTATTCGTTCAGGAGTTCTGACAACAGTTCTTACCTGTTGAATAAATCATGTGGCAAAAAGGTTAAGCAATAAAATGTCTGTATTTTCCTCACACAGAGCTATCATATGCGCATTTATGCATCTGGCAAACAACGTTATTGTAATTAACTTACACTGCATTTATTTAATCAACTCATGCATTCTGAACCTAACTCATGGCTGTGATAGTGTCACATTTTAAATATGCTGAACTACTTTTTTTATTACTGATATCATTTTTTTATTAATTATTTAAGTCTATGCGAGTATGGAAGGCCCATATCTCAAAACCCTTCACAAATCTTTTCCAGTGGCCTCATGGCATAATAAATCTGAAGTTTTTCATAGTTTGTGGGTGTTTTTTGTTTACTTACACTTACTTATGGATTATCTTCATCTCTGCTGCAACAACTTTTTATGCTGAAAAGTTTGACAATCTAGTTGTTTGACACAATATATTTACTGGGTTGGCCAGGAAAATCATGACTCGAAAAATGGGATATGAGCTAGGGTTGGGTCGATAGACGATGCCAGCATTCCGAAGCAGACAAAGCAGCAACCCACTCTCAAAAAAGACACTGGCGTTTTACCTAGCATTTCTGAAAAGCCCTCCTTCCACACTATACCGCTGAAAACGCACATCACGTGACCACAAACACACACACACACAAACACTCTGTCATGCGCTGCAGCGTCTGAGCTCCAGCAGTCACCCCAGAGAGCAGTGCGCGTTGGACAGTTTTCAAGGTGTACCGCTGGATCGCATCTCACTATAGTTTTAAACGTGATATTTAATTAATCTTGTCTTTATCTAACGCCTCTTCGGTCTTTTGAATTTGGCAGGTAATGATACACTGCTTCAATCTTTCGCTCTCACGCTTGTACTTAGTAATATTAGTGAAAACCTCAGATACTGTTGGTTGGTTCCTGTTGGTTGTGCTCTTTTTTTACCAATCAATTTTGTCAACGACATTAATGTACAACAACACAGATCACTCTGCCTATTCATGCCAGAGTCCCGCGGAAAAAGTCATTGACAGGTGGTAATTTGTGTGTAACTTCTCTTTATTTATTTATGATTTGGTTTTGGGTAAAACAAAGACCATGCGGGTCAGGTAGTTGAAATGGTAGGCTACACATAATTAATTTGTTATAAATTAATTATTCATAAATAATTAATTCACCACCACATACAACGACGATGCCAATGTCCATCGCAATGTTTTACATTAGACATTGTACAATGCCAAATTGGTCGACATCGCCCAACCCTAATATGAGCTGCCAGTAGCTGTTGTTATTGTAATGTTATTGTTTATTTGAAAATGTATTATTTCTGATACATAATGATTCAAAATTACAAAAATGGCATCAAATCACCTCATTAAACTGTAAAGTTGTTAATGTACTCAAGGCAAGATCAAGATCCAATATTGCAATTCATAATATATAATTAAATGGGAAAAACATGTGAATTATGGAACAGGCAACTGTTAATTAACATAAACTGTATATGGAAGTAAGGATATTTAGAAGCAGAGACAGTCATATTTACAACTTTTCTTTAAAAAAATTGCAACAACCTTGAAATTTTAAATCTAAAACGCATACTAAAATTTAGTTGGATAACAATAAAATACTATATAATACAAACATTACTGCCGGGCGGTGGTGCAGTGGGTAGCGCTGTCGGCTCACAGCAAGAAGGTCGCTGGTTCGAGCCTCGGCTGGGTCAGTTGGCATTTCTGTGTGGAGTTTGCATGTTCTCCTGCGTTCTGCGTGGGTGCCCCCCAAAGTTCAAGACATGCGCTATAGGTGAATTGGGTAAGCTGAAATTGTCCGCAGTTTAAATAGAAATGTATTGGTGTTTCCCAGTGATGGCTTGCAATAGGGGGCGATCCCTGCGTAAAACATATGCTGGATATGTTGGTGGTTTATAACACTGTGGCAACTCCAGATTAATAAGGGACTAAGCCGAAAAGAAAATGAATGAATGAACGAACGAACGAACGAACGAACGAACGAATGACAAACATTACTGATTGGTTTAGTTACATTTAATATATACTCAAAACCATTACAAATACTTTTTGCTATATGTAATATGGTAACACTTTATTTTGATGATCCATTTGAGTATTAGTAGACTGTCTGCTTAATATCTGTTGATACTGACATTTAACAGTCCTTCAACAGACATTTAACTGACTATAAGAAACTGTGCAAGTACATGTCAACTTACACTAACCCTAACCCCAACCCCAACCCTAACCCCAACCTAACAATCTACTTATAATCTACTGAGAATTAGTTGCAATGTAACCTAAATTCAACAAACGGACCATCAAATAAAGTGGACCGTAATATGTAATGTATATGTATTTTTTTAAGCTTTTTTCTTTTTAAATACAAAAACAGTACAAATGAAATCTACTAGTATAAACATGGCAACCCCAGCGATAATCAGTAAATAAAAATAATGATTAAATAAATTAAAGTGAATATATCACAAACAGTGGGACTATTTACCGATCAGGCAATCATAATGTTCAAATGTAATTATCAGAGTATGATCAATTGTTCCAATAAATCACTGGCATAGCACTAATCAGTTTTAAGGTAATACTTTATGTAACTATTAAATGCCAAATCCACTAAATTTGCAAAAACAATGTCACACAAATACAAAATATCACATAAAAGGATGTCCAAAATCAATGAAGTGACCATTCCATAATCTGCCCTAAAACGTCCCTTTCGTCTTTATCATTGACCCTAAACCAGACCGAAACAGACTGATGTTGATGACCACTTGTTATTCGGCACACCAACAATAACCCAGGAAAGCCATATATCCAGCAACCTACACAAAAAAAACTTTAAATCATCACAGGCAGTCACATCATCATAAACTATAAATTACGTTTTGCCTTGGGCAACATTGTGTCCCAGTCTCATCATCCTTCCAACAGTAATTCTCCAATAACTCTTGAGCTGTTAGTTCATAGCTGAGTGTTTTTATGTGCTATAACGGGTACAAATTTGATTTCAGATGCTGATAGTGATGATGTGATCATCAGGCAATTTACTAATAGCACCAGCTAATAACTCATACTCAACGTTGCATGTTGGGTATAGGAGATAAAAAAAATAAAACTTTAGGTGTGATAAATCCTAAATGCTGAGACTGTGTTACAGAGCCGCTCTTGGTGTTATGTGTGTGCGTTTTAAAGAACAATTTATGAGATTAATATCTAAACCACAGATACTGGCTGTACACGCTAATACATTTGTGCATCTCTCTCCCCTATAGAAGCTGATCCAGTAAAACTCCATTGGATGTTCTGTTGTAGGGGACGCAGGTTGATATTGGCTCTCTGCTGCTGTATTTGACCCTGCGCCCTGAGTTTTGCTGAGGGAGGTGAAGATTTGACACTCAGCGGGTTGTACTTTAGCACCCCTGCTGCTCCTCTCCCCTTGGCCTGCCTCACAAACCCCTGCATCTGCTCTTTAAAGCAGCGGCTTTAGCACTCGCATATGGTGCTGCGGTGTAATCAGCCTCCTTCACTTTCCTGCAACTCACTGTAAAAATACAGCTGCTGTCATTGGCTGCTGCTTTATATGTTATCTCTGCAGCCTCTGTGGGAACATGCTCAAGGAGTTTGAGCGCAACACATATTTTAAATTAAAAGTGATATCATTCTGTCCATGTTCAGATCTGGCGCAAATTCAACTGCTGCTTTAGGCAAACAGTCTAGCTCCGTCTCTACATCTTTAAAGGCAGGGTTGATGATTTGGTTTGAAAAAAATTTTTTGTCATGCTGTTTGAAAGTCTCTTCACATCTAAACAGCACTCATCAAGTAAAATGGTCTAAATGTATTTATATAGAGGTGTCGGACCAAAAGCATGTAAATGCTCCAATCAATTTGTCCAATCAAAATGCTAATTCTAAACATTATTAGCATGTGGATTTGCATACCTCTGCATACCTTTTTTGTATTAAGGCTGGTTTATACTTCTGCGTCGAGCGATCACAGTGACCCACGGAAGTTTATACTTCTGCATGTCGTTTTGTGTTGCTGCAATAACACTTCTGAAACGCTAGCTGGCAGTAGGTTATGTTATGTTCCTCTGTATCGAGTTTCTTCGTGGGGTGTTTTTGTTTTTTCTAACCTACCTTAACGTACAAGTAGCTAAACTATATGCCCACCATAATAAGGGATTCCCCAGACAGTGGTCAGTGATATGTTTTATTATTATTATTAACGAAAGAAAAAATAAATAGTATACTAAATAGCATACAGCAAACAGTTCAGCTTATTAAAATTAATAGCTATTATAATGAAATAAAATCAATATCAAATCTCATTAGCCGTTTCTTAACTGTATAACTTACAACATTCTGATTAAAGAGCAACGAATGAATCTCTTATTTATTTAGATTTTTTTCGTTGATACATTAAATAACCAGTGTCACTTTAAAAATGCAACCATCTAACATTATAAACAAAGCATTCGATTGCTTTCCTAACCTTTTATGCTTATTTAGGACGAAATTAGTTGTTGAAAAAACCCCACCAAGATCGACATTTTTAGATATATTATTATTAATTATGTGTATATGTCTGTTTAAACACTCACCAAAACCCAAACTTTCGCTCCGTTTCAAATCGCGTGTACAGAATCTGTTTGGGAAACAGCATCTATTTATCACTATGGAGCGCGTCAGCTGACAGTCATGCACCGCTATATGACAGTTTTAAGATTGCATATGAAGGGGAGACGGCCCTGTAATAAAAGGAAGGGAATCCCGCCGTTTTTATATTTATTTCAAAGTGTTTTCATGCCTAAACAAAGCGAAAGCACAGAACAGACTCACATTTAGGAGCAAAGGGAGGCCACTGGTGGTTTGGCGGTATGGGTTGCGTATAAGGAGGCTCTGCTCTTTAAAGTTTATTTGCCACCCTTCAGAGAAAGACTGAAAATACGGGAGAAATACGGGAAAATACCTTTACGGGATGATACCGGAATAGAACTGTAAAATCGGGAGAATCCCGGGAAAAACGGGAGGGTTACAGGTATGATTTAGAGGCAGGAACTGGTGGACGTGCAACAACTTTAATCATAAGTAAATTCAAAATCTGGAGCTCCTTCACAGGACTCAACACTTGTAAACACTCGCTCCATCAGGCTTGCGGCTCTCAGCACCACCCACACTTGGCACAGCTACCAAGCCAATCAATCACAGAGTTTGCGCTATACATTGTTGCGATTGGTAGTTACATTTTTGAGAGGTGCGCATCAGCATCAGCCACGACAAGAGCTATGCCACCGCACGGAGGCTGCGCCGGACCATACACGTGCGTTTTAACTGCCTGCTGGGCCTCGCATTTTTGCTGTTAAACGCTTGCAGATGAAAAAGAGTAAACTCTGAGCATAAAAAGCGTGTTATGTCAGTCGCGTCTGTTTCATTATCCAATCAAATAAAAGCAGAGGCGGGGCTTCCGTTGAGATGACAGCAGTGTTTTTGCTGTCAAGACAACTACGGAGACTTTTGAAGATGGAAGAGACTTGTGGTTAAAGTTTTGAGTTATCCAGTGCTGTATGACTCACAAATCTTGAATTTCACAATATTAAATATTAAATTATATTAATATCAACTCACACACGCGCACAATACCAGCAGATTTAATCGTTGCCTAGCCACATAAAAAGCACACCGTGCTTCTTTTTTCTTGTCAACAAAAAGGCAGTGTGATGCGCCTCAGGTTTTTGGAATGTAAAAGCGCGTTCAGTGTGATCGGCCCCTAAATCAGCCTTTACAGGGAGATAGGATTGGAAAAGTCTGTTCTAAAAAATGCAGTGTTCTCATTGAAACAACAAAAAAATATGCTTCTGAATAAAGTGCTTTGGACGACACACTCTTAATTTTACATTACTACTGTAATATTAGTGCTTTAAACTGTAGTTTTTTCTCTCTGTTGAATGACACATGACTCTCTCTCTCATTTCTGGGGATGACACTTATTTTGACGGTCCATTTGAGTATTAGTAGACTGTCTGCTTAATATCTGCTGATACTGCTCCTTCAACAGACATTTAACTGACTATAAGAAACTTTGCATGTACATGTCAACTTACACTAACCCTAACCCCAACCTAACAGTCTACTTATAATCTAATGAGAATTAGTTGGCATGTAGATGCAATGTAACTTAAATTCAACAAACAGACCATCAAATTATTCAACAATTACTCACCATCAGGCCCGGATTGGCTAATCGGGAGGACAGGGAGAATTCCAGGTGGGCCGGTCCGTTTTTTGGCCGCAAGGGCCGGTGTCTCTAGCTGCTTGCACTCTCAGCAGTCGCACTTTTTCATTTATTTATTTATTTGACCATGGCCTTACTCTTTTTATTCATTATTTGCCGCAGCTCCGCTCTTTTTATTTATTTTCTCGCAGCCCCATGAACAAAATGCAGCCTGCAGGTTAATGATGACGTAACTATCATTCGACCCCAAACAGCGGCACCTTAGTGAAAATAAGAATTAGAATAATTAATATTAATGAATATTACACCTGCTCAATGAAAATCAGATGATTCACTACATTAATAAATCTGACATAACTTGATCAGAAAAGGGGAGAAAAAGATTAAGCCATCAATAGAAAGTAATACTGTGGTCAAAAGTCTGTAGATACTTATTTTTTCTTCCAACCACACTAGCATGATAGCGTCATTGTGGTCCAGTGGTCCACGTTGCGTTACGACGCCACCCACCACCCAAGTTAGAACGTCACTGAGTAAATGTTTTTTTTTTTTTTCATTTTTAGTGTTAAGACGTATAATACTATTGGGTTACTTATACTGTATAGGTTTACATATTTTATTTAAATTTTTTGTGTGACCACCGTTACAAAGGACTGGATATCTATAAAGAATTTTGCACAGAATATATTCAGATATTGCAGGAAAGGACGTGATGTTTTAAGAATAGTGTTTGGAGATTTAGCTACCCTTTAATGTTCTCATATTTATGAAAAAACATTTGAAGTTCTAAAGCGATGTTTCCTTGAAAAACGTGATAGTGTCATTAGAAACTGAATTGGAAATTACGTTATTTTAATATAGTCAGTCGTGAACTGAGGTGGGCCGGTCTAAGGCTTGAAACTACAGGGCTGAAAAGGAGTCCCACTCCGGCCCTGCTCACCATCATGTCATTCCAAACCCCTAAGACCTTTGTTCATCTTCGAAACAAAATGAAGATATTTTGGATTAAGTCCAAAATATCCTCTATAGACCGCAATGGCCCTGACTCATTCAAAGTGCATAAAGGTACCAAAAAAATCAAAGCTGACCACACGCCTTCAGTAGTTCAAATTAAATATTATGAAGCTATGAGAATACTTTAGAGATGCAATTGCAAACTCTGAATTCAATTTTAGGCCAGTAAAATTATTAAGTGAATATGTAAAGGTCTGATGGTACATTCCAGGTGGCCTGATCATACACTGTGCAGCCAGCAGCACCTCTTCCATAAGCATCTACAAAATAGTTCGAACAGCCAAGTATAGTTCACCCTAAAATCTTAATTCTGTCATTATTTGCTCGTCCACAACTTTGTTTCAAATCTGCTTGATTTTTTTTTTGCAGTTAACATAAGGCGAGGGCCGACGCAGTGGCGCAGTAGGTGGTGCTGTTGCCTCACAGCAAGAAGGTCGCTGGTTCGAGCCTCGGCTGGGTCAGATGGCGTATCTGTGTGGAGTTTGCATGTTCTCCCTGCGTTCGTGTGGGTTTCCTCCTCTGGGTGCTCCGGTTTCCCCCACAGTCCAAAGACATGCGATACAGGTGAATGGGGTAGGCTAAATTGGTCGTAGTGTATGAGTGTGAATGAGTGTGTGTTGGGATGTTTCCCAGAGATGTATTGCGGCTGGAAGGGCATCCGCTGCATAAAAACGTGCTGGATAAGTTGGCGGTTCATTCCGCTGTGTCGACCCCGGATTAATAAAGGGACTAAGCCGAAAAGAAAATAAATGAATGAATGAACATAAAAGAAGACATTTTGAAGAATGGTGGAAACTGATAGCTATTGACTTCAATCAAATTTCTTTTTAATAAGTACTGGTTTCCAACATTCTGCAAAATATTATTTTATTTTCGTTTCAAACAAGAAAAAAGAGGAAATATGAGTGTGAGTCATTTTTAGGTGAACCTTTTCTGGAAAAAAAACATTTTTAGATTCTTAATGAATAGAAAAATTCTAAATATCTGCTTTATATTAAATGCTAACATTATAAATACAATAATACATTAATACAACCTTTATGTATAAATATAATCTGTATAAATAAAACATTGCACCTGTAATCAACAGCCGATTCTGAGCATCTGATCCTGAGTCAGACTCATTCATGCTAACTCAGCCTCTGACCACAGCATTAGCCACCCTGATTCTAGACAAGCAATCGGCCCGGTGTGGCCTTGTACTTAACATGTTAATTGCTATTACATTTTCCAATGGCTCAGTGAATTGTTCCCCAAGTGTGGCCACTGACATCTTGACCTATTGTAAATTTTACTGTGATTTATTGGGATCGTCCGCCGGTCGTTTCTATCGCCATAATGGTAAAGCTCTGTGGTCAGGCCTCATGAATATTTCAGAAGCCCAATTAAACTACCGCTGACCCCAAAGTGTTTTAGAGCTCCTGTAGAGTCGGGTAACACTAGGACAGTGCTATAATCTTACTGTTGATAAAAAAAAAAAAAAAAAAACCTAAGCCAGCTTTTGTACAGTTTGAGCATGTTCAGATGTCATCGGCTTATCAAATAAAGAAGCAATATCTTTGTTTAGGCTCACACACCCATTAGCTTATTCATATTGTTTGTGAAGGTAATGTGATGAAAATGCTAAGCAGAAACGGTGGAATATTTCCATTGGTCATGGAACATGACTTCTGCTATTCGCCGACGTCTGTTTTCATTGTTTAAAGATGAAAGGAATGATTTCCATTCCATAATGGAATTTAAATTTCAAATGTCAACAGCAATTTCTCCTCCTGTACGCCCATATTTCTGCCGCTCGGAAAGTTTGGGCGCCCTTGCTTGCCTTTGCACCTCCAGCTGTGTGTTTTTTTTTTTCTTTTTTACATTTTCATCTCTTTAGTTTGCATCTTGTTCAGTTCTTCCATCACAGAGATCTACAAGCAGTGAATTAAAAGCAGGCTGTCTCTGTTGAAGGGAACTTTGAATAACGGGGGCACCATGTTGGCTGAATTAAACTACGTGAGTGATTTCTGTATAATCTCACTGTTTCCCCTTAAGCTCTTTTTGTGGGCTTCTTTCTCGAGTGAAATCACCTTCTTGCAATCAGATGCAGGTCTCTGAAAGGGGTCATCTGGAAATGATGGGACAAATATTGACCCACTTGATCAAAATAAAGTGTGCATGTGAGGGTGTTTTTTCAGCCACTAGCCTTTTTATATTAAAGATAGGTATTGTAGCCACAGTAGATCATCTATCCACCCATGCATGTTTCCATCCATCCTTCCATCCATCCGAGTATCCATCCATCCATCCTTCCATCCATACATCCATCCATCCGATTATCCATCCATCCCCATCCATCCCATCCATCCATCCATCCATCCATCCATCCATCCATCCATCTATCTATCTATCTATCTATCTATCTATCTATCTATCTATCTATCTATCTATCTATCTATCTATCTATCTATCTATCTATCTACTATCTATCTATCATGTGAAACTGCTGTATTGTTTTTTTCATAATTTTGTTTGTTGTTTACAAGACACCGGTGTCGATGCAGATCAATGAAAAACGTTCTGGCCATGTCGCTTCATAAAGAAATACACACAACGATTCTGTAATTGTTGGTTTTTGATCTCAAGAACGGGAAAAAAATAGTGTGAATGTGAAAAAATATGGTAAATGAGCAAAATGTGAAAAAATAAATGCTTATAGTAAACACCAATACTTATATGGCCATATATGAACATATACATACATTTATAGATAATATTTGAACAAATATGTACATATTTGAAATTACAATGGTTGAAAAAATATTTTGCAATATTTTGAAATAAATGTTGTATCTATGACATTTATTTTATATATGTGAAATCCAAACAAGAACTTGTATGTCATATGTAATTTGCATATATTGCCATATATATTAGATTTCTACTAAGTAATTAACATTTATTAAACATGTAATTAAGCATGTTTGAAGATTTAAATAGATTTTAAGTACATAGTTGTAAAAACATGTTATTTTATTTATTCATTTTTATTTATTTTTTATTATTTTTTAATTAACTGATTTTATTTTCAAATGATTATATAGTACTTTAAGTAGAAAGAGCTTTTTTTTTTGCCAATTTCATTTAATGTAAGTTGAAATTACTGGAAAAGTTAATTCGATTCTACTTAAAATTCTGAGACAGCAACATTATTTAACTGTGAAATAAGAACTCTTTTAGTTTCCTGAAAAATAACGAAAAATAAAAAAAGTTAAAGTAAATAATAGTTAGTATGATTACATAGAATTTTGAGACACAGAACAACAAAACCTGCAAATATTAATTATGGTGGCTTGAGAAAGCCACCATCCTGATATACTACATAAACTTATTCTTCTTCTTCTTCTTCTCTTCTTCTTCTTCTTCTTCTTCTTCCGTCTTCTGAGACTAATTTTAAAGGGTATCTCCTCCTAAACTGTTCAAGCTACAAACTTCAAACTTTCGTCAAACTTTCAAACTGGTCTGACTCGGGTTGCTATATCTTTTCTAACTGATTTGACTATCGGTTTTCCGAAAAAACGACCCAGAAAATTTCCAAAAGTCCCATTGACTTAACATTGGGTCAAACTTTGTGAGCTCCTAACTCTGCATCAGACTGTCCTACAGACTTCTAACTAACTGGGCTCATTTAACTCAGTCTAGCCAGCAGCCAATAACTGATGACTTTTTAACTTACTAGCCACTCCCTAGCAACCACTTACAGCACCCTAGCAACTGTCCCATAGACTTCCATTGTAAAAGACTGCCATTGACTTAACATTGGATGAACCTTTGTGAGCTCATAACTCTGCATCAGACTGTCCCACAGACTAATGGCTGAGCTCATTTAACTCAGTCTAGCCAGCAGCCAATCACTGATGACCTTTAAACTTAATAGCCACTCCCTAGCAACCACTTACAACACCCTAGCAACTGTCCCATAGACTGTGACTAGCTATTCTAACACATGCTAATAGTTTTAACATCCTACTGACATGCTAATTTTTCTAGAAAGATGCTAGCACAACTAGTGACATGCTAGTCATGCTAGCACATGCTAATTCATGCTAGAAACAAGCTGATTCATGCTAGAATCATGCTAGTAACACACTAAAATCATGCTAGTAACACGCTAGAATCATGCTAGTAACATGCTAATTCATGCTAGAAACATGCTAGTAACATGCTAATTCATGCTAGAAACATGCTAATTCATGCTAGAATCATGCTAGTAACAATGCTAAAATCATGCTAGTAACATGCTAATTCATGCTAGAAACATGCTAGTAACATGCTAATTCATGCTAGAATCATGCTAGTAACATGCTAATTCATGCTAGAAACATGCTAGTAACATGTTAAAATCATGCTAGTAACATGCTATTTCCTAGAAACATGCTAGTAACATGCTAATTCATGCTAGAATCATGCTAGTAACATGCTAATTCATGCTAGAATCATGCTAGTAACATGCTAATTCATGCTAGAAACATGCTAGTAACATGCTAATTCATGCTAGAATCATGCTAGTACATGCTAATTCATGCTAGAATCATGCTAGTAACATGCTAATTCATGCTAGAAACACGCTAGCAACATGCTAATTCATGCTAGAATCATGCTAGTAACATGCTAATTCATGCTAGAAACATGCTAGTAACATGCTAATTCATGCTAGAAACATGCTAGTAACATTCTAATTCATGCTAGAATCATGCTAGTAACATGCTAATTCATGCTAGAAACATGCTAGTAACATGTTAAAATCATGCTAGTAACATGCTAATTCATGCTAGAAACATGCTAGTAACATGCTAATTCATGCTAGAATCATGCTAGTAACATGCTAATTCATGCTAGAAACATGCTAGTAACATGCTAATTCATGCTAGAAACATGCTAGTAACATGCTAATTCATGCTAGAATCATGCTAGTAACATGATAATTCATGCTAGAATCATGCTAGTAACATGGTAATTCATGCTAGAAACATGCTAGTAACATGCTAATTCATGCTAGAATCATGCTAGTAACATTAATTCATGCTAGAAACACGCTAGTAACATGCTAACTCATGCTAGAATCATGCTAGTAACATGCTAATTCATGCTAGAATCATGCTAGTAACATGCTAATTCATGCTAGAAACAGGCTAGTAACATGCTAATTCATGCTAGAATCATGCTAGTAACATGCTAATTCATGCTAGAATCATGCTAGTAACATTTTAATTCATGCTAGAATCACGCTAGCAACATGCTAATTCATGCTAGAATCATGCAAGTAACATGCTAATTCATGCTAGAATCATGCTAGTAACATGCTAATTGCTGCTAGAATCATGCTAAGCAACCACTAGAAACATGCTAACATATATGTACTTATCTATGCCGACTGTTTCAAACTTCATAAAAACTACTTCAGTTATTTACACTTTAAAACTACTTCAAACTTTCAGACTCGGCTTTCTCAAGCCACCATAAAGTTTGTCCTCAAACTTTAATATCTAGTTTATCCTGTTATTTATCATAAAGGTTGGAGAAATTAGAAATAAATAAATTACATTTTTAATTAATTTTAATAAATAATAATTAAATAATAATTAAAATGTTATTTAATTAAGATTATTAAATGTAAAATATTATTTACATTTTATTCAATTTAAATAAATAAATTAAATGTATGTTTATGGATGTTTCCTAGTGATGGGTTGCAGCTGGAAGGGCATCCGCTGTGTAAAACATTGTCACGGTTGTGGATCTGTCTGTTTCTCTTGTATGTGTGTGTGGGTATGGTGTGTTTGTTTGGGTGCACCTACACCGCGTGGCTGTGTGTGTTTACATGTCATCAGCTGAGCGGTCACGTGCTTTGCTGTTGTTCAGCATTGCTCAGCTGTTAATCAGTGAACCACAGGTGCAGCGCGTTACCTCGGGCCTTTATCTGTTCAGTGTTCGTATCTCGTGTTGTCAGTTCATTGTGGTTCATGTCTGTGTCTGTTTTCTGTTAGGCATCTCTCGCTGAATCCGCTGGTGGCGAGTCATCATAGAGTCTGTTGCCTTTGGACTCGTCAAGCACGGCTTTTTTCATTGATGTTGTTACCGCTGTTTGCACTGACGACACCCACAAGACATTCCCTTTGTTTTGCTGCTCTGAAGAACTATTACCGCTGTTAAGCGTTGTCGACTTCCTTGAGAGATGCACCATTGCTCTACCCCTTCCCTCGGTATTTGGTGAGATATCAGTGAGAGACTTCACTCTGGATCTGTTGCTCTGAAGAACTATTACCACTGTTTAGCGTGTCGATTTCCTTGAGAGATGCATCATTGCTCTACCCTATCCCCCCTCGAGATCTGGTGAGATCTATACAGTTGTTATTTCCTGTTATCCCTGTTAATAATCAACTTACATTCACTTGCATTTGGGTCTCCTGTGTATCTGTGACAAACTATGCTGGATAAGTTGGCATTCTGCTGTGACAACCCCATTAATAAAGGGACAAAGCCAAAAAAACGAATGAATGAATGAATGAAATTGATCAGCAAAGAGTTAAAAAATGTATAGGTAAAAAATAAAGACAAACAAACAAATAATCTAAGTAAATACAAACAACCCAACTGTTGAGCATCAAATCAGCATGCTGTATAAGAATAATTTCTGAAAGTTTGCGTGAAATTCTAAAATACACATATTTATTTTACTGCTACTTTATAGATTTTCTGGTTTTAGTAAGATTATGTTTTTGACTGAAGACTACACTCACTCTAGCTGCCTTTATTTGTTTAAAATTGTGAAATAATTTTACAATTAAAATGTATATTTTACTAATAATATCCATTTAAATACAAAGTACTCATTTTACTTTAGATTGTTTTAAATTCTATGATTTAATAAGTGAGCTCATTTCCCAATCGCTCAGAGCTGAAAAAACCCCAAGCTGAAACATCCAGACTGTCATCCTTCTATTCATCGAACAGTCTTAAAGTGTGGATGAAGAGGTTCAAGCTCTTTAAACAGGTCACACACAATCTTGCTTTTCAGTCATTTCTCTCCTTTTTCTTTATTCGTTATGCTGATGAGAGCTCACAGCCTGGGATGGCCCATTTGACCAAATTCTCCAGTGAGGGTCATCGGAAATTTGATTCAGTGTTCTCGAGGGAAATAAGAATGGCAGAAGGAGGCCGGCCAGAGCCAGGTTATAGAGCCACTTGGGAGGGGGAAAGAAGGAAAGTGGGGTGGTTTCCCATCAGGCAAAGCAATAACCTCACCTCTGTTAGACGGGCAATAATATCGCCACAGGACCAAATAAAACCGGTGAAAAGCTTATCAGAGCACCACTTGGGTTGAAAGCCCACTGACTTCCACAGTCACAAAAAACAAATGATTTTGGCATTTATGAGACACTGTCATACAATGTCCATGGAAAAAAATTCCTTCGGGTTTTTCTATGGTCTTCAAACACAATATATGGCTTCATTAAAGGGGAAATATCATGCCTATTTTTTTATGCAAAATCTGAATATATCTGTAAAGCTTCAGCTCAAAATACCCCACATATTATTTATAATAGCTTCTCAAATTTGCCCCTGTTTGGGTGTGACATGGTTTCTGCAGGTTCATTAAGTCAAATTGAAGACATTTTAAGACATTTTTAAGTCAATTATGAATGAAATTTCAGATTTACACAGGGCTAAATGCTAAGGATGTTTTTCTAATGGCCTTGTTGGGCCAGTGGAAAAGTCTTTTACTTGCCCTATCAAAAAAATAAAAAAATAAAAAAAATAAATATATTATATATATATTGCAAGCTGAGATTGCAATGTCAGACACAAAGCACTCAATGGAGCTAGTGACGTCACTGTGATGGGTAGGGTTAGGGGTGGGGTTAGGTGAGCCCATTCAAAAACATTGCATGCAGCTCAGATTGCATCTGCACCAAGTCTGCAGCCAGACCCCTCTCCATTCTTGTGCATGTCCCTTTAAATGAGATGCTGCTCCCCAGAAGAGGGCAGCGCTTTTACATGCTATTCTGATACTCTAGAAACAATAAAACAAGCAAATCTCATTAATCTAAAACATCCAAAAATGAATATTGTGGATTGACATCTAACATTTTCAAATTGGAGTCAGTCAGAGGTTACAGTTAACAGATTGCACCAAGACGTTCGCTGTTAACAATTTCCTGTAAATTCTACAGTAACTTACTGTAAATCAATTATAGCAAAAATAATGTATTTACATTTACAGCACCATTTATCTTGCTGTATATGTATTTACAGAATTATACGCAGATCTTTACTGTAAAATATACAGTAATTTTCACAATGCAACTTTCAAATACAGTAACTTTGCAATATTGCAAAACTGTCCTACAATAAAATACAGTTCATATTACAGCTAAATACTGTGCAATTTACAAAATACTGTTAACATTGTTGCTGAATGAATAGTAGATCAATTTATGTCGTTGTGGATTGTGAAGTTGATTAAACTCACTGACTAGCATGTTAACGCTCTGTTCAAAATGTGCTGGCATTTGCAAAAAAAACATTACACTATTAGTACAATTCTCTTATCTTCACAGCAAGTCTAAAAAAAGTCAAGAACATGACTATACAGTGCATAATAAATGTGCTTATTACTGGACTGGTGTTTTAGCACTGGTCTGGGCAAATACAGTCAGAGATGGTGACTTTAGCCACATTAGCTGTGTAGCATGTTAAAAGCACGTCATAAAAGACCTATCTTTTTAGCAAAGCATACACTCAGTGCATCACATAGCGGTACGACGCATGATGTGCCCCCCACAGGATTTTGCTTCTCGTTTATATACACTAACAGCAGCTACGTTAATTATTCTCCTTATTCTGTATTTCCACCTGGGGTACTCATCCCGAGGCCCTCAGACTATGCAGTGCCCCTGATGCGATCCAAGACCTGCGATGAGATCCCTAGGTTTTCATAATCCTGGACCAGGCTGCATCCTGAGCAGCTGCTCTGGTGGTCATGGAAGAGTGGAGCATGAGACTGATTCCTGTGATGCTCCAAGGACAGACGAGTCTTCGCTGAGGTCCAGCTTCCTGCGCCTAGACTGCAGCTCTGGACAAGACGTTTGGCCATAGGAGAAATGGTCTTGTCCAACTAAGCAAGGTTTCTCTCGAGGTTTTTTAAATATTCACTAGCCAATTGGTGAATTTTTTTTTTTTCCTCAACGCTGTCGCCACTGGCTTGCATGGTTCGGGATCTGTAGAGCTGCGCATCGATGGATTTGCTCTTCAGTGTTTTGACTCTCAGTAGTGAATATTAACCCACACTGAACTGAGCTAAACTGAACTGAACTGAACTTAATCTCTAAAAACTGGACTCACACTGTTTCAATTTACTATAATCTTCTATGTGAAGCTGCTTTGACACAATCTACATTGTATAAGCGCTATACAAATAAAGATGAATTGAATTGAATTGAAATAAGAATTTCAGACATTGTCAAAATATGGAGCACAAAGCTAATGGCTTATGCTTAAGAAAAAGCATTGAACTGATATGTTGGTAAGGCAGTCCAGCGTAAAATGTATATGTGCAAATATATAACAATTTACCAGCATTTTGTCACATATTTGCTTCATGTGTAAAATTCAACCATGATGTCTTTGGATGTTGGAATTCTATAGAGACTATTACATTTGTTGGTTTTGGACAATTGATAATTGATCATGTTTTTTTCCTGGCGCAGACATGTAAATCTTTATCTGAAACCCAGGCTCATTCTGATTATTATACATACCCCATATACATTTCTGAAGAGCGCAAAAAACATCCCTGGAGCTACAGTACATTTATTTGTAATTTTTGTTTTCTTGAATCCACCAGAGTCTGCAGTTTAGGCTTTGTTGAGATCTTATATTACTCTTGCGAGTGCCCTTCAACTTGCTCTTCTCGTGTAAATCCACCAGAGGCGGCAGTTGACTGACTGACTGAGTGACTGACTGACTGACCGATACTCCCACCCACCCCCTTACCTAAACCCAACCGATAGTGATTTAAAAAGCACAGATTGACCAGTGCCCACCAACTTCCTAAAACCCAACTGACAGTGTTTTGAAAAGCAATCCAGAAAAAGAAATGCCCTACGGCAGCTTGATTTTTTACCACATTTTCAGATATTACCATTTTCACCCCTGTTATTTACTTGTTTTTTTTTTGTTTTGTTTTTTTTTGTTTTTTTTGCTTTTGTCTTTGTCTTACTTGCTTTCTGGAATCGTTCTTCACAGTACACGAACCCTGTTGTCGCGGTCAACTCCGCTCTGCATCTCAAATCCTCCAACGTATGCGACGAGCAATTGGACAAACTGGTAACAGCGGAAAATTCATCCACACAGAGGTAAGCGGTCAGCTAGTAGGCGCGAAAAAAACAGCGTCATACCGCCCCGTATCGTTCGTTTAAAGACGAAATGCAGCCATACATTCCTCTGGCTACATAATTCGTGATCTCCAGAAATATATATAAGGCTACGTTTTCAGAATGAGCCTGTTGCCTATCTTCTATAGTGAGTCAACAGAAATGATGAGAGGTGCAGCAGCACCATGGGTGGAAACGTGCAGATTAAGGTGTGGTATTACATAATCCACTATCTATGTCACTAAGAGAGCAAAATGTAAATGGAACATTTGCCTATAAACTCACGAAAAAGACTAACCAAAGCAAAGTAGCTGGGTTGCTCCTTTTTCACAGTTTACAGGATAGTTTATAGATAGGAACCCGATTATAGTTTTCTTGTATACGTATGTCTTCTTGTCTTATGTTGCACTACAAAACACAAACACTCACTTTGACAGTGATTTTACCGTATAATAAGGGCTTGCAGGTAAATGCGTACATCTGTCTGACCCTAAAACACTGATGATGCTTTATAGCCCATTCTATTACCGACTGTTCTAATGTGACCCAGTCTTTTGTTGCATTGTGATAAAATGCATCAATTATTAAAAACAGACTTTACTGCCTTTCAGCCCGCAAAATATTTTGTAATTTATGCTGGCAATCAGTTTGTAACTGTGTTTTTCTTACATTAGGTGATATTAGAGATTGATGATGTGATAAAGTTGTGACTTCGTGGATGTGTTTAATTGTTATTCATGTAGAGACGCGGCCGGGAAAGAATTTACTGCTTCTGTACAGAGCAGTGGCGTCTGCACTGAGGTAATTTGTTAGGTGGATAGAGGCAACTTGTATAGTCTTTTATAGCTGGAATTTAACTTGCTCTGGTTCCTGAAATGATTCTTAAATGCTGATTTGCTGCTCTAGAAAGATTTCTTATTAGTTTGGATGTTAAAAACTGTTCTATATTGCTATTTTACCATGGAACCATGATACATTTTAAAAGATTCTTTTGACAAACAAGATTTTAAAATAAACTGAAACATCAGAAATGGCTAAAACTATTAGAACACCTAAAAGATCTGACAATATTGATAGTTTTTGCCATTAAAACATTATTTCATTTCACAATGTTTATGAACTGGGATTGTTGGAGCCATTTGTGATATTAATATAATTTATACTTTATTTGTTGTGTGATTATTGAGTAATTAAGATTAAAAATATTATGCTGTATTATTCAGTGTCACGGATCGAGTGGTTTGGTGATATGGATTAGCTCCACCTATATTTCATGTCAGTTCATCTGCTTACGTAAGTGACAAAGATGGGTGATCAGCTGGCAGGAGTAGCAAGAAAACAGTTTTTTGACCGTGTTTTCTTTGTGGCATTTGTAAGACAAATAAATGAATTTTCAGATATAAATGCTTGGACGTGTCGTAAAAATCACTGCTTCAGTCAAAATGGCTCCATGTTCACCGAATGATGTCGGAGACTGTTATAGGATGATCCTTTTCACATTTTCCGTGTTGATATATGCACCAGGGACCGGATTTGATCACTTTTAGCACTTAAAGAGGGAAAAGGTTAGATTTTCACACAGATGGTTACTTTGAGTACACAACAAATAAGATGAAGTGAGTTGTATTGTCTTTTTTATCCACTTTTACTTTAATGTTGGGTATATCCACAATTACAGCAGCACATCTAGCATCAATATATTTCCTGAAACCTTCAACACTCATGTAATCCCATGGATTCTGAAGCCAAAGACTTTCCTTTGAATTCTGTGAAGGAACATTTCCCAGTGTATGTATCAGTATGTGACGCTGGGCCTGGATTACAAAACAAGTCTTAGGAGTCAATTTTCTGAAATCCATCACTCAAAAGCTGAAGACAATATTGACTAAGATACAACTATTTGAAATTCTGGAATGAGTATTTAAAAGGTCTAAAATTTAGAAAATCAACTTTAAAGCTTTCTAAATTAAGTGCATAGCAATGCACATTTCTAATCAATATTTCAGTTTTATGTATTGCTCTAGACAAATGTATACAGTATGTATATATCTCCGTGGAGCATGAGCTTTACTTGATGATCTCACCGCTTCCTCCGGGGGCTCCTGTTTCCCACAGTCCAAAGACATGAGCTATAAGTGAATTGGGTAAACAAAATTGGCTGTATTTTATGAGTGTGTGAGTGCAAGAGTGTATGGTGTTTTCCAGTACTGGGTTGCGGCTGTAAAGAAGCCGCTGTGTAAGACATGCCGGAATAGTTGGCAGTTCATTCCGCTGTGGCGACCTCTGATAAATAAGGGACTAAGCCGAAGATAAATGAATGAATGAATGAATGAATGAATGTTTGACATAATAAATCTATAATTTTGATCATTTGACTATTGCCAAATATACACTTGCAAAACAAACAGTTTTTTGTGGTTTAAGGTCACATAAGTTCAGCATGAAACCAAGGTATGTGAAATAGGAAGATGCAACCTTAAATGACAGCCATGTCTGGTCTGATTCCTCTAATTCTCTATCTGCTAGTAAAGACTAGACTGCCTCAAACCACTAAAGTCTGACAATACCAGTAAGGCAGAGAGGCTGTGAGTATTAAGATCTTTTGATCCAGGTCCTCAACACTGATGAAAGCAGAAACATGAAGCACTTGTGTGTACTCACAGTCTGTCCCACATCTATCCGGCTTCAACACTCACACTGAAATAAAAAATATAAAAAAAACACCAACTGAACTCCATGTCCAAAATCATCTACAGTGCCCTCCAGTATTGTTACC